>JAPWDM010000001.1:68861503-69161503 GCA_035578155.1 Brachynemurus nebulosus | reverse complement strand
TTTGAAAAAAAACGTAAAAGGATGTAATATTTTATTTTTTAAAATCTATACAAACCTAACCTAACCTAACCTAACCATAAATATAGAAAAGAAATGAATATGATACTTGTAAATACATAAGCGAAAATGACCTGATTAGCGTATTGTAATTAAAAATATTTGAATAAACGTAAAAGGATGTAATATTTTATTTTTTAAAATTTATACAAACCTAACCTAACCTAACCTAACGTAACCTAACCATAAATATAGAAAATAAATGAATATGATATTTGTAAATACATAAGCGAAAATGACCTATTTGTTAATATCTTAATATGTAGATTAATGTTATTTAACAATAAGTGTTACCAATTTAACTTATTAACTAGTATTTTAAAACTACTTGCTAATATTTTAGCGTATTGTAATAAAAATATTTGAATAAACGTAAAAGGATGTAATAATTTATTTTTTAAAATTTATACAAACCTAACCTAACCTAACCTAACCTAACCATAAATATAGAAAAGAAATAAATGTGATATTTGTAAATACATAAGCGAAAATGACCTATTTGTTAATAACTTAATATGTAGATTAATGTTATTTAACAATAAGTATTACCAATTTAACTTATTAACTAGTATTTTAAAACTACTTGCTAATATTTTAGCGTATTGTAATAAATATATTTGAATAAACGTAAAAGGATGTAATATTTTATTTTTTTAAATTTATACAAACCTAACCTAACCTAACCTAACCTAACCTAACCATAAATATAGAAAAGAAATGAATATGATATTTGTAAATACATAAGCGAAAATGACCTAATTAGCGTATTGTAATTAAAAATATTTGAATAAACGTAAAAGGATGTAATATTTTATTTTTTAAAATTTTTTACAAACCTAACCTAACCTAACCTAACCTAACCATAAATATAGAAAATAAATGAATATGATATTTGTAAATACATAAGCGAAAATGACTTATTTGTTAATATCTTAATATGTAGATTAATGTTATTTAACAATAAGTGTTACCAATTTAACTTATTAACTAGTATTTTAAAACTACTTGCTAATATTTTAGCGTATTGTAATAAAAATATTTGAATAAACGTAAATGGATGTAATAATTTATATTTTAAAATTTATACAAACCTAACCTAACCTAACCATAAATATAGAAAAGAAATGAATGTGATATTTGTAAATACATAAGCGAAAATGACCTATTTGTTAATATCTTAATATGTAGATTAATGTTATTTAACAATAAGTATTACCAATTTAACTTATTAACTAGTATTTTAAAACTACTTGCTAATATTTTAGCGTATTGTAATAAATATATTTGAATAAACGTAAAAGGATGTAATATTTTATTTTTTTAAATTTATACAAACCTAACCTAACCTAACCTAACCTAACCATAAATATAGAAAAGAAATGAATATGATATTTGTAAACACATAAGCAAAAATGACCTATTTGTTAATATCTTAATATGTAGATTAATGTTATTTAACAATAAGTGTTACCAATTTAACTTATTAACTAGTATTTTAAAACTACTTGCTAATATTTTAGCGTATTGTAATAAAAATATTTGAATAAACGTAAAAGGATGTAATATTTTATTTTTTAAAATTTATAGAAACAAAACCTAATCTGACCTAACCTAACCTAACCTAACCTAACCTAACCTAACCTAACCTAACCTAACCTAACCTAACCATAAATATAGAAAAGAAATGAATATGATATTTGTAAATACATAAGCGAAAATGACCTATTTGTTAATATCTTAATATGTAGATTAATGTTATTTAACAATAAGTGTTACCAATTTAACTTATTAACTAGTATTTTAAAACTACTTGCTAATATTTTAGCGTATTGTAATAAAAATATTTGAATAAACGTAAAAGGATGTAATAATTTATTTTTTAAAATTTATACAAACCTAACCTAACCTAACCTAACCTAACCATAAATATAGAAAAGAAATAAATGTGATATTTGTAAATACATAAGCGAAAATGACCTATTTGTTAATATCTTAATATGTAGATTAATGTTATTTAACAATAAGTATTACCAATTTAACTTATTAACTAGTATTTTAAAACTACTTGCTAATATTTTAGCGTATTGTAATAAATATATTTGAATAAACGTAAAAGGATGTAATATTTTATTTTTTTAAATTTATACAAACCTAACCTAACCTAACCTAACCATAAATATAGAAAAGAATTGAATATGATATTTGTAAATACATAAGCGAAAATGACCTAATTAGCGTATTGTAATTAAAAATATTTGAATAAACGTAAAAGGATGTAATATTTTATTTTTTAAAATTTATACAAACCTAACCTAACCTAACCTAACCTAACCATAAATATAGAAAATAAATGAATATGATATTTGTAAATACATAAGCGAAAATGACCTATTTGTTAATATCTTAATATGTAGATTAATGTTATTTAACAATAAGTGTTACCAATTTAACTTATTAACTAGTATTTTAAAACTACTTGCTAATATTTTAGCGTATTGTAATAAAAATATTTGAATAAACGTAAAAGGATGTAATAATTTATTTTTTAAAATTTATACAAACCTAACCTAACCTAACCATAAATATAGAAAAGAAATGAATGTGATATTTGTAAATACATAAGCGAAAATGACCTATTTGTTAATATCTTAATATGTAAATTAATGTTATTTAACAATAAGTATTACCAATTTAACTTATTAACTAGTATTTTAAAACTACTTGCTAATATTTTAGCGTATTGTAATAAATATATTTGAATAAACGTAAAAGGATGTAATATTTTATTTTTTTAAATTTATACAAACCTAACCTAACCTAACCTAACCTAACCATAAATATAGAAAAGAAATGAATATGATATTGGTGGTGAGGAGACCTATAGCAGCTGCTCTTGGCACCCGTGAGGGATATTGTCCCCCATTGGTGTCAAGAAGGCTAAGGGTTCCAGGGGTAGTTTATGCGCAATACAGTAATCTTCGGATTCCATTAGCCTCTGACTACCCAAGATCGGCACCGTTCCTTCTCGAGGTACCACCGTTTTCACGAAAGGTGTCGGATCGACAGTTCATTTTTTAACCTTCATTTTTATTTCGTTTCGTTTTTATTGTTTTTTGTTTTCGTTATTTTTATTTCTTTTTGTTTCAGGTTTTCTTTTATCTTTTGTTTCTTTTTTGTTTTTGGTTTTGTTTTGTTTTCTTTTTTTCAATGTTGTCCCAACTTCAAGTCATCTTCGGGACCCACACTAGCTCGTGTGTGGCTTAGCGGCGTTGCCTGGAAAAGGGGATCCTGGTGACTGAGGGAAGCCGTTACTTGCGAGTACGGCGGAACAACACGTCACTTCGGCCCTGGCTTCAGGCATAGACCGTGGCTGCGGTTATGCACCGGCCGCAGTAAATTCGAGCGCCCCGGGGTCGTGCGTGTCACTGGGGCAATGGGCTTGTCCCTAGGGCCCTTCATTCCCGTATCCCTGGCGTGGGAGTCCCACGTCCCTTATGAGAGGAGGGTGGGGAGCGGGGTGGGGGATTTTTCTGTATTAATTTTATGGATGTCCAAAATAATGTTTCTTCGGGCGAGTCCGGGCCCCCCAGGCCGGACGCGAACCAGGCTCCGCCGTCGTCATCTGGCGTGAGCCAAAGTAGCGTGGCTGGTCTCGCTACTGCGTCAACGGTACCTGCTCCACAACCCAGTGGAGTCGGTATCCAAACGAAAAGGGGTAACCCTCCCCAATCAAAAAAAGGGAAACATCGTGGGACACCATTACAAATGGAATCCCCAAGATTGTCAGGGTCAAATTTTTTAAAATTTTTAGTGGTTAAGCCAAAGGAAGGTGACTTTAGTAAGGTCAGTCCCTTCCTCTTGGCAAAGTTAGTGAAAGATGGAATTGGGCAGGTTAAAGATGCCAAACTATCGGGCAATGGGTTGCTCATAGAGGCATTCTCACCGGCACAATCGGAAAAAATACAGAATCTAAAAGTGTTAGGACAGTACGCGGTAGACGTGATGCCCCATGGTGTATTAAACTACTCCAGGGGCGTCATTATGCACCCGTCTTTAGCGTACTGTACCCTGGAAGAGATAGTGTCGGAGATGTCTCCACAGGGGGTAATAGAAGCGAAAAGGCTTAAGTACAACAGGGGGAACAAACATCCGGAGTCCCCCTTAATTCTTCTAACATTTAACAGGGTCACTCTACCGAAAGAAGTGATCCTGGGCCTTTTCAATAAAGTGGACGTGCGACCGTACATCCCAGCACCTATGAGGTGTTACAAATGCCAAAGGTACGGCCACGTCTCACAAAGATGTAATATACAGCAACAGATTTGCGTGTGCGGAAGGCCGTTACATGAAGGACGACCATGTGACGAGCCAATCAAATGTATCAACTGTGGGGGTAATCACTCGGCCAAGTCGAGGAATTGCCCCATTTTTAAACAAGAATCCGCGATTCAAGAGTTGAGAGCCCTGGAAAGGTTAACCTATCCAGAGGCAAGACGGAAGCTTTTAGGCAATACGCCTCGTCGCTCAGCTCTTGACGGTTATGCACGCGCTGTTGCGGCCCCCGCCCCTACAGCGGTTGAGAAAACAAGTGAAATTCGAGAAATAAAGGAAGCCATGAGACAAATGCAGGTGAACATGCAGAAAATGCAAGAGTGTCTCATGCGCTCTTCGGGTGTAGCTGTGTCTACACCCAGTACAGCCGCTGTTGTGTCAGTCAAGGTCCCTGAGGCCAAGAGGGTGCTAACAACCACCCCTCAGGGACCCGTCGTACGTACTGTGACGTCTTCTCCAAAGAAGACATCACTGAAGAAGGCTTCGCCTCCTAGAAGGCGTCACAGTGAGGGGGGAAAGGAGGTGGTAAAACCAAGGTCCCCCAAAAAGGGACCCTCCACAACCACCTCGGAGGCAGAAACCATGCTGCCTCCACAATCGACGGTGCCACTGCCGCAACGGCCAACGGCACCGTCCCGACCGGGCACACCCGAATGCCCGGTCACCCCCCTCTCGAGTCGCTCTATCCAAACACCGATGAGCGACTCGGAAAGTGCGACCGCGTCGGTACGTACGGGTACAAAGCGCCCGACGTCCGACGCCTATACTAACACCTCGGCCACCGAATCTGACAATTCGGACGCCGAGGTGAAAGTGATAAAAAGAAAAAAAGGCTGGCCAAAGGGGAAACCTAGGAAGTAGCCACACTTCCTAGGGAGCAACCCAAGTAGTAACGGAAATGGCTATCGTACAGTGGAACTGTAATGGTGTTAAGCACCATTACTGTGAATTGCAGATGCTTCTGGCTGAGCACACGCCTATGTGCGTGTGCTTACAAGAGACACATTTACGGCCGGCGGAACAATTTACCATCAAATACCATAAAATCCGCCGGCACGACGTACAGCCAGACATCAGGGCGAGGGGGGGTGTTGCCATTATCATTAAAGATGGCGTTCCTTTCCGGGACCACCCGTTAAACACCCCCCTACAAGCTATTGCAGTACAATTTTTAAAACCGCCCCAGTTCACAGTATGCTCGGTCTACCTACCAGATTTCGACTGGAACGTCGAAGATTTGACCGAGCTCACATTACAGTTACCACGTCCATTTTTGTTACTAGGAGATTTTAATGCTCACAGCCCCATGTGGGGCTGTAGCACAAGAGACGCCCGTGGAAGACTCATAGAACGGTTTCTAGATGAGTCTGAAGCGGTCTTGTTGAATACCGGTCAAGGTACTTTCATTAACGCAAGAACCGGTGAGCTGTCGGCTATCGACTTATCACTTGCCTCACCGGTAATGGCACACCGTTATGAATGGACGCTGGCGTCTGATTCATACGGTAGTGACCATATTCCCATTATATTGAATAGTACCACGCCGATGACTCCACAATCGTCTTCGCCGAGATGGCGTCTCCGTCAAGCTGACTGGGGCATGTACGTTGATTCATTCCGTACACCCGAGCTGACTGGAGACGTAGAAGATGATGTGGAGCAAATGTCCTCCAGTGTCATTGAAGCAGCATACAAGAGTATTCCGAAGTCGTCCAGCATTCCACCCAAACGTCAAGTACCATGGTGGAATGAAGTCGTGAGTGTAGCAGTTGCAGAGAAAAAGCGGGCGTATAACGAACTCAGACGTCGCCCCACGCAGGAAAATGTGATAGCCTACAAGCGTGCTCAAGCACGCTGTAAACGCACTATAAAAGAACAGAAGAGGCTATCATGGGAGCAATATGTTTCGGCCATTAATACCTCCACCACCACCTCAGAGGTATGGAGAAGAGTGAGGGCCATTACAGGGAAATCCTCCCGTTCACCAATGCCCTCCCTTCTCGTCGTCGACGGTCGGAACATCACTGAACGCGCAGAAATGGCTAATTGTCTAGCTAAACACTTTGAGCGCGTCAGTGGCTCCCAGAATTATGACCCGGACTTCCTGCGGATCAAGATCGAACACGAACAAAACGATCTTGATTTTTTCTCAGATGAATCCCTCCAGTACAACCAACCGTTTTCTATGCAAGAATTACTGGAGGCGCTTCGGGGATCTGGGGACACCTCCCCTGGACCTGATGAGATCCCCTACGCCATGATCCGGAACCTGCCTTATCCTTGTAAGTGTAGGTTACTGGATCTTTACAACGAAATTTTTAGGCAAGGCGTTTACCCTCCGCAGTGGCGGGAAGCTACCATCATTCCGCTGCTAAAAGAGGGTAAAGATTCATCGCAACTATCTAGCTACCGTCCAATATCCTTGACTTGCTGTTTCAGCAAGGTATTGGAGAAAATGGTGAACAACCGTCTCGTCTGGTGGCTGGAATCCCACAACCTTATACCTAAACATCAATGTGGGTTCCGCCGATACCATTCGACCACGGACCATCTTGTTCGCCTCGAGAATGCCATTCAAGACGCCTTTCTCCAACGAAAACACCTTGTGGCAGTGTTCTTCGATTTGGAGAAAGCTTATGATATGACCTGGAGGTATGGCATTCTCAAGAAGCTGCACGACTGGGGTTTAAGAGGTAACCTCCCTCAGTTCGTAAAAAGTTTTCTGACTGACCGTTCTTTTCGTGTCCGGGTAGGTGACACTGAGTCTGAGGCCCACTCCCAGGAGAATGGTGTTCCTCAAGGCTCCACCATTAGTATCACCTTGTTCTCCATCGCAGTCAGTCATATTGCAGCTTCAGCCCCAATTCGTCATTGCTTGTACGTTGATGACCTCACAATTTTTTATGCAGCCGATTCCATTGAGGATATCCAACAACGGCTGCAACAAGGCATCAACGAAGTGGTGACTTCTGCAGAAGCTCTTGGTTTTCGTTTCTCACCACAAAAAACATCGGTGGTTCACTTCTGCAGAAAGCGCAACGCACATCCGGATCCTGTTCTCACATTGAAAGGATCCAACCTTCAGTGCGTTGATAGCGTCAGGTTTCTAGGACTCATATTCGAAAAACAACTTACGTGGCGCCCACACCTCCAAGCCTTAGCTGCGAGTTGTCGCAGAACAATAAACATGCTTAAGTGCTTGGCTGGTGCATCGTGGGGTGCGGGCCGGGAGTCGTTGCTTCGCCTGTATCAATCGCTAGTTCTGACTAGGATTGATTACGGCAGCATTGCTTACTCCTCCGCCCGGGCGTCTGCGCTTCTACTCCTAGATCCTGTTCACCATGCAGGCATACGACTGGCTACGGGAGCATTTCGAACGAGTCCTTCTATGAGCCTCTGCGTAGAGTCGGGTCTTCCTCCGCTGCGACTGAGACGTGAGCGTCTCTTGCTCAATTATGCAGCGGGGATATATGCAACACCTACGCATATTAATCACCCGACTCTATTCAGATATCGTTTACAGGGGCTCTATGGTCGACGTCCCACCATAAGTCGACCAGTGGCCGTTCGAACGCAGGAGTTATTAGAGAGTCTGCACTTACAGTTCGCCAAGGTACTTCCCAAACGTCCTATGGAAGTACCTCCTTGGCTGATCCCTAACGTAAGGTGTCGTTTCGACCTGACTGGTCTCAACAAGGAGGAGACCAGTTCATTCGAATATCGAAACCGCTTTTATGAGATCATAAGCGAACTTGACTCTCTCTGCATATACACAGATGGTTCCAAAACAGCTACGGGTGTGGGAAGTGCCATCGTCATTCGTGACGACCCTCATGCTTGGTCACTTCCTCCCCAGGCCACTGTGTATACTGCAGAATTATTTGCTATTTTGCAAGCCCTGCGATTCTGTCAAACATCCGAAGATAGCGCATTCCTCATTTGTTCCGACTCGTTGAGCGCGTTGCAAGCGATCTGCCACTCTCATACCATCGATCCACTGGTGCAAAACATCCGAAAGTATCTCTACATGCTCCGCCAGAAGTCTATCACCTTCTTCTGGATACCCGGACATGTGGGGATACCTGGCAATGAACTCGCCGACCAGGCAGCACGTCATGCAGCCGAAGTCGGTGAGCCACAGGACATTGCCATACGCCCAGCGGATCTGAGAGTGTGCATTAGATCCGCGATTGAACAGAAATGGCAACGTGAGTGGAACAACCTCACGGCGAAGCTCAAACAGGTGAAACCTGAGGTCAGAAGAACTCCGGCACCTGTAAATCTGAGCCAGCGAGAGAGTGTGGCCCTGACGCGTTTACGCTTGGGCCACACGGCGTTAACACATCGTCATCTTCTCGCCGGTGAGGATCAGCCAAGGTGCGCCGCCTGCGGGACGGCGCTGACCGTGAGGCATATAGTTGAGGAATGTGTAACCCTTGAGCCATTGCGCCAGAGGTTGCAGCTCCCGAATAATGTAGCCGACGCATTAAGTTATGATGCTGTCTCTGAAAGAAAGATGCTTGAATTTCTCCGAAATTCGCATCTTCTTCAGAGACTTTAGGGGCTTTACATCTCTAAATTTTAGAAAGTCGTCTCTGTTTATCTCCCCCGACAGTACATATTTTATTTTCAGCGTTTTTTAATTTATGTGTTTTTGAAGATTTTGTGTTTGTCTTAATTTATTAACAATACCCTGTTCCAGCTGGTCTGGCAGGGTACTTTTAGTCTTATCGTTATGCCACTAAGGGCCTTTTACACCCTTAGTGGTACTGTTGTTATTTATACATGTTTTCCGTTTTGTTATTGTTTTTTAACGATGTACCACCGAAGGCCTTTTACACCCGAGGTGGTACATCATTTGTTTTTACTACCTGTGATATTTTGTTATGCCGCTGTAGGCCTGTTGTTATGGCTCTACAGCGGTATTGTTTTAACTCCTTATTGCGTCACTGGTCGGCCTCTGGCCTCCCAGTGACGCAATAAGTTTTATCTGTGATACCTTTAGTGAGATTTTTTCTAGTCATTTGTGTGTTTCTAGTCTGGTTCCTCCACCCCGGTGCTATTTACAGCCCGGGGGGAGTCGCAGCGATGGTCTTCAGACCTTGGTGACCGGACGCTTTGTTTGGTACTTATCATACCGTCACCAAGGACTGTCCGCTCCTGTTAAGCCCTGGGATGGCAGGGCCCATCGTTGGTTTTTATTTGTGTACGTTTGTCCGTTGTCTATTGCATTTATGTGTTCCTGTCTGTTTTGTGTATGTTTTTATCTTTATCGTCTATGGCGGCGCATGCCCTTAGTAGGCGATGCCGCCGGGTGCTGCTGACCGCGCCATCCACCGGCAGCAGTTCCCCAATTTTAATTTAAAAAAAAAAAATATGATATTTGTAAACACATAAGCAAAAATGACCTATTTGTTAATATCTTAATATGTAGATTAATGTTATTTAACAATAAGTGTTACCAATTTAACTTATTAACTAGTATTTTAAAACTACTTGCTAATATTTTAGCGTATTGTAATAAAAATATTTGAATAAACGTAAAAGGATGTAATATTTTATTTTTTAAAATTTATAGAAACAAAACCTAATCTAACCTAACCTAACCTAACCTAACCTAACCTAACCTAACCATAAATATAGAAAAGAAATGAATATGATATTTGTAAATACATAAGCGAAAATGACCTATTTGTTAATATCTTAATATGTAGATTAATGTTATTTAACAATAAGTATTACCAATTTAACTTATTAACTAGTATTTTAAAACTACTTGCTAATATTTTAGCGTATTGTAATAAATATATTTGAATAAACGTAAAAGGATGTAATATTTTATTTTTTTAAATTTATACAAACCTAACCTAACCTAACCTAACCTAACCTAACCATAAATATAGAAAAGAAATGAATATGATATTTGTAAATACATAAGCGAAAATGACCTATTTGTTAATATCTTAATATGTAGATTAATGTTATTTAACAATAAGTGTTACCAATTTAACTTATTAACTAGTATTTTAAAACTACTTGCTAATATTTTAGCGTATTGTAATAAAATATTCGAATAAACGTAAAAGGATGTAATATTTTATTTTTTAAAATTTATACAAACCTAACCTAACCTAACCTAACCTAACCATAAATATAGAAAAGAAATGAATATGTTATTTGTAAATACATAAGCGAAAATGACCTATTTGTTAATATCTTAATATGTAGATTAATGTTATTTAACAATAAGTGTTACCAATTTAACTTATTAACTAGTATTTTAAAACTACTTGCTAATATTTTAGCGTATTGTAATAAAAATATTCGAATAAACGTAAAAGGATGTAATATTTTATTTTTTTAAATTTATACAAACCTAACCTAACCTAACCTAACCTAACCATAAATATAGAAAAAAAATGAATATGATATTTGTAAATACATAAGCGAAAATGACCTATTTGTTAATATCTTACTATGTAGATTAATGTTATTTAACAATAAGTGTTACCAATTTAACCTATTAACTAGTATTTTATGTAGATTAATGTTAATTAACGATAAGTGTTACCAATTTAACCTATTAACTAATTTTACCTATTATTATATGATAGATCTTAGGTTGGGTTTGATTAGTTTATAATATTAAATTTTTAATAAAAATTATATATTATTATTATTATTTGACAATGGATAATACTAATTTAACCTATTAACTAGTATTTTATGTAGATTAATGTTAGCAATTTAACCTATTAACTAATTTTACCTATTATTATATGATAGATCTTAGGTTGGGTTTGATTAGTTTGAATTTGTTTATAATTTATTGGATATTGAATATTGAATTCCGAAGCAGCGTACACAAACTAATTAATTACATTAGTCAATTACTTATAGATGATAAAAAAAAGGAAATCTATTGACAACAACACATGGTGTTCCATAACTGGTCACCCATGGAAGTACTTACCATGCCTGAATTTGCTTAACTTCGGTGATCGAACGAGAACCAGTGTTTTCAACATGGTATGATCGTTGTCTGATTGTGGATACGATATTTGTAAAAATATATAGTTTTACTAGTAATACCAGTAATAATAATGTATAATTCTAAGTTGATTTATTAATAAATATATTTTATTACTACACTGAAAGGGTTTTTTTTTTTAAATTTTACAGCTATATTTAGATATATTCCACGTTAAATTTGGCCCATTTAGTAATGATAAGATACATTTTATTGATAATGTATAAAACTAATTTGATTTATTAATAAATATACTTTATTACTGTACTTAAAAGCTTCTTTTTTTATTTCATAGTTACCTGTAAATATACTTTCGACATCCAATCTATCCTATTAATTATCCATCTTTAATTCTATTAATTATTCTACAATTTTTATTTGTAATATATAAGTTTTTATATTTATATTTATTGTTGCTCAAATTACCTCTTACAAATTTCATTGCCCAAATAACCCTGCTCTACCCTACTTCAACATGGCGTCCCAGCTCAGACCCGGTGCAATATAGTACTGGCATGGATCCAACCAATTTGTATGTATTCAAACACAGATTCCGGAAATTTTCAAATACATCCGCCAATAATAACACGTCCGTTTTCAAATATAAACGGCATATTCCCCCAAAGTTTGAATATTGAATTCATCCCATACTTGCTGCGCACGCTGGTATTCATCATCGCTGCTACTTGATAATTTCAGGCTGCTTTGAAATGCCGCTTTTGGTGGTAGAGCACGTTCATTCAGTCGTTCAATATTGTTGACGTATTCGTACGGGAATATTCCTTTTTGTTTAATTAAATCGAAAAGACGGTCTTCAGGAAATCCTCGGTGAACTTCAGCGAACTGCTTCGGCTTTAAATTATCAGCAAGTTTATCTAAGCTGCTCGCCATAAATCGGAACGAATCCATAAACCGCAACTGGATTGTCTTAATTTTAAATTTGTTATCAGATTCACGTTATCATCATCATCATCATATTAATATTTTCCACATTTTGATTGGTGTCGACTGGTAAATATTTTGTGAAAGAAATGTAGCGTTCCTTGTTGTTCGGTATGACATCGATTCGTTCCTTGGAGATTCCAACTTCCCGTACAATAAAGTGCGCATCATATCAGATAAATTATGGAAAACAATCGGGATGAATTTCGGTAGTCTGTAAAGCCGATTACACTGGTTATGTGCAGCAACTCGAAATTCACCCGTTAGATAGTCATGATCTCGCACACGATCACTGCCCAATTTATTGCCACATATGGAACATTCTTCGACTAATCCAAATTCTAAATAATCCAGCGCTGTTAATGGCTTCATCGGTAAAATTTTATGTAGTCGTTGGGCATCTTCTTCTAATTTTTCCATAAAAACTTTCGCACAGTTCGGTCCGCGGTATGTTTCGAATTTATTTAATGACTCATCATATGAACACTTGATGTAGTATGCGAAACTGAATGGTTCGTGGATATGCGTGGTGGTCGTAAACAATCCGTAGGGATTCGTTGCGCATGTATCGCATGGTTTTAATGTTGACTCGAAGTCAAGACATTGTCTTTACCGGGACTTGGTATTATAGTGCGGACTTTATTGCAGTCTTCTTTAGAGTGCTCGAGAAGTCGCTCTTCTGTTCGAAAGAATTATAGGCACTCATCGCATAACCATTTAGCAGCATTGCGCCTTGAAAGTTGACGTCCAACAAGTCGACTCAGATCCTTTATCCAACAATAGTTACTGGTTTCACCATTTTCAATATACAGCAGGTTAATATGAGTGTTCCTTTTTTTATATAGTGCAGCGGTCCAACAATACTTTTTTCTTCCAGTCCATAAACATTTATGCTGATGTTGTTTAAAGATTCGAATAACTGTATCTTTGATCTTCATTGGGAGCTCCATATCTTCGAAATTTAAAATTGTTGAATAATGAGGATATGAAGCGACTCGATTTGCGTTTCGTTCAACTGGATGTAAGGCTGATGTTATCGCCCATGCAAAGCAAGACTGGTCGTCATTTTGAATATTGATAACCGCCTGTTTTCGTTTAATCTATGCTGGAAGCTCAATATGCGATGAAGCCAAAAGTGGATTGTATTTATTTACGTTGAGTTCTAAATATCGGACTTCTAGTAACGACCAGCCGCTATTCCGTTCCTGAAATTTTTCGCTCTTGCGCACTACAGTCGACACCACATTTTGGTAAATTTCCTCCATATCGACTGATTCAGTAATAATTACATTTCTGGTGTTGAACGACTTCAAATCCAGTAGTAAATTATCATCTTTATCGAATTTTGCATATAGACCGAACAATTCAAAATTTGATTTAAATAGTGTATGCTTCGCCAGTTCCATATGCAGCAGCTGACGTACATTTTCCTTAATTTGGATTGGAAGTACTCGGGGCTCTTCACCCGGTAGCTGATTTTTCTGCTTTTAAACCCACTCTTGATAGTTTCCACATTTACGTTTCCAGTTCCACTGCATAATTTATTTTTCTGGGTCGCGCTTTGTAAATGTCCATTGAATGAAGAAATCGGTATATCCACATCGCATACTTCGCAACGTCTTGTTCCCCGAGCTCCAAATGGCGGTGCAAATTATCCTTCCTTGTAAACACATCTCCACACTGACTGCATTTTAAAGATGGACCATTGTCGCCATGTTTCGTTTTCATATGTCTCGTTAAAGCATTTCAACGGCTGAATCCTGATGAACACATTTCGCAGTTGAACAACGCCATTTTTTCCTTTTCATAAAAAAATTGTTGTGTTCGCGAAGTATTTATAATTTTGCTTCTAAGATTAACTTTATTATTATTATGAACGCTAAACTTGATCGAAAATAGTTTACATTTTATTTACGGAATTTTTCTAGCGCATTCTATACATTCCACAATGAAAACGAATTTTTTTAACATTACTTGAACAAATTAACTGTTTCAAGTTATAAGACAAAAGTTATTTAATTTTCCATAAATATTATCAACTAATTTTTCCTAAATTTCACAGAAAATATTGTTTAGTATTCGTGAAATATTTATAATATGCTTTTTAAAAAATGACTAAATGATGCTTTTTAAAAAATGTTGGGTGAAAAAATATTTTATTTAAGATTAGATATGTTTATTGACATACAATACAGCAAATCAATACAATTTACAATACATATGAATATATTTTTAAGTTTTACATATTGTTCGTTTTTTTTATAAATATATAAGTACCTACTTGTTAATTTATAAATCATTAATTATATAGTAAGTTGTGAAATTATTATTCGTACTGTTAATATGATTAGTATCTATATATTATATTGTGATCATCAAACGATCGAATGCTTTCTTTTATCCAGTATAAATTTTAGGTATTCAACCACTATCAGTGCTTGCTGTATGTTATCCACATTTAATATATCAGATATACTTTTTAAGTCTATGTTAAGTGTTTTATTTCGTTCTTCCCCTTTAGTTCCTTCGTAATCTATTAATAAGTGTTGACCGGATTCTACCCCCCCCCCCCCACATAAAACACACATTTTTTCCCCTAAAAGTAGTTGTTAGTTGTCCCAACTGTAAGTATTTAATCTAAAAGTAGCCATTATTCTTCTATTTTCTTTATTTAATATATTTAAATATGGGGCTCCATTTTCATAGTGAGGAATACATGTATACATTTGTAGGCTTTTTTTGTGTGCATATCTTCTATGGTTTTTTTCAAGAAGTAGATATTGATTTCTTTTTTCATTCTCGCCGTTGACCAATTAAGATGTCCTTGTTGTGTTAATTTCATAACATTCATTTGGTTTTTAAATTTATTCTCTAAAAATTTTTCTAGACATATCTTTTGCAATTCCTTGTCACTACTTTTAAGTCTGATGTAATACGCCATTGGTAACCTGATGAAATGTGCTGTAATTGGATTCCTACCTATCTCTAATAATACTCCGGTATTACATGCTGATTTTGCTATTCCTAAAACTTCCTTGTAAAAGTTATTACATATAACTTCATTCCCATTTTCTATTTTTTGAATTCCCCATATTTGACATCCATAAGACAAAATCGGAATGACCAGTGTACTAAACAGCATTAATATACTATTTGTTGGCAAATTTTTTAGTTTATGTAAATATCTTCTTACTAGTATCAATGCCTGTTTAGCTCTAATTATCATCTGCTGCTGATGGTATCTCCAGTTGCCATTATGCGACAGATACACTCCCAAATACTTAAATTTTTTCACAACTTCAATTCAGTTTCCTTCATACCACCATTCTTCTTTTTTACTGGTTTTAGTTCCATTGCTTACTATTAAAATTTTAGTTTTTCCTGCATTTATCTTGAGTTGCCACTTGTCACAATATTCTTTTACAGTTTTTATTGCCCTATTCATTCCACCTATAGAGTTAGAAAAAACTACTATGTCGTCAGCATACATTAATATCTTGATTTCATAGTTTCCAATGCATGGTGCAATCGTATCTATTTCTTCTAAAGTTTCTGGTAGATCGTTTATGTAAAGTATGAATAAAATTGCTGACAGTTGACAGCCTTGTCTTAAGCCTCTTGAAGTTGTGATTGCATTAGATACTTTATACTAATTTATTTTCGTACTGCAGCTGGCTCCAGCGCATATATTGACTTTAATATCTCGAGCATATTTCTTGAAATACCAATTTTTTGTAATTTATACCACAAAGCATTTCTATCTATTAAATCGAAAGCCTTCATTAAATCGATAAAACAACAATACATCTTCTGTCTCTTATTTAGTAGTGTTTTCTTCATTAATGTATCTATAACTAATATATTATCCGTAGTTTCATATAATGTTCTAAATCCTGCTTGAAATTCTGATATAATTTTTCTTTTAGTTACCCAGTTTTGGATTCGTATTGCTAACATTTTCGTATATATTTTCCCTATGTTTGGTAATAACGTCAGGCATCTATAACTATTCATATTTTTCTTCTCTCCTTTTCCTTTGTATATATTACAGGTTACTCCTGTTGACCATTCTTTTGGAAAAAATTTCAGATCTTTCATTTTATTGAACATATTTAGCAATATTTTAGAATTTGTTTGGTCTTTGAATATAATTTTGAGAATCTCATTAGGTATTCCATCAATGCCTGTTGCTTTTTCCATTTTTAAATTATCTATTATTATACTAATTTCATCTTCATTAAAATTTTCATCCAGACCATCTATTTTCCTTGGAATATTTTCTATTTCAGGGTATTCTATGATTATTTCATTGTTATACAATCGGTCATAATACTTTATCCAATCCTCTGTACTAATTACATTTGCTACCTCTGTATATTTCTTATCGGTTTTTATATATGCCCATAGCGTTCTATTATTGTTATTACATTTTAACATTTCCATCAATTCAACTGTTTTACGTTCTTCATCTTCGTTTTTTTTTTATCCTTGCAAAGTTTTTTATATTCATTTTTTAGTTTTAAGTATTTATATTCTGTTTCTTCATTTTTATTTTTCCTTAGTTCTCTTAGTAGAAAATATTTCACATTATTTTTTTGACATTAAACAAAATTAAAAACGGAAATTATATTTCCTGGAATTGTTAAGACAAAATTAAATTTGAAAAATATTGACTGGTAAAAAAATAACATAAAATTTTCTGTTTTAATATTTCTAAAATAACTGTAATTAGTTTTAAATTGTTGCATACAAAAATTAGTAAAAATTTTCAAAATAAAAATTAATATTAAAAGGAATTTAAATATTTTACTCAACTTCCCGGTTTTTCAAAATAAGACCAAAACAAACAAAAAATACACAAACTGTTTTTCAATACACTGTAGTTATAATAACTAAATAAAATTAACGATTCGATTAACTTAAAATCGAAAAATTAAACTTTAGAAATTATTAAAGCAATTACTTTTAAGATGAAATTCACAAATTCACTTTTGTAACGTTTAAAACACTATACTCGCAAGGTCACAAAAGATAATAACTATATACGATATTACGCATGCGTATTTATAGAATAAAATTGATGACGTCATTAACTTTAAACAGAACAAATAAATTTATCGAAAATACCCACAATTTAGAACGAAACTTTTGTAGAAAATATGTAAGCGAATTTAATTTTCCGTATTAACAAATCAATAATATCAGACAATCCGAACTCATGTATAACTCGTCTTTTAGTGAAAATTTTCTCGAATATATAAACATACAATTATTACTGACACAATTTTTTACTATTAACAAATAAACATCTCACTTTGCAAGAAAAAATTCCACTTTTGAAAAAAAAATTGTGTTATGTTTCGATCAATATGTTCATTATCATGCGATAATATCAGCTAGCAATATGCGCCCTAGTGCATAATGTAAGAATTTCCTAAACATATTTATTTAACACAGCGTTCGACATTTACGTCATAAGACGTAGAGTGCGTTATTGGCAATTTTATAATTCTTGGAAATAAATTTTTTTTACAATTAAAATCTTGTGAATTTTTGTCAAAATTTTATTAAAACATTTCGCTTTACAAGAAAAAATTCTACTTTTTGAAATATTTTTGGGACATGTTTCAATCAATATCTTCATTATCATGCAACAATAACAACTAACAGTTCGCATCTAACGCATAATTTAAGAATTTCGTATACATATTTACTTAGCATTGACGTCATAAGACACTGGATGTATTATTGTTAACCTTACTGTTACAATAAAAAAAAAAATAAAAATAAAAATAAAAATAAGCTTTTTTAAGTTGGATGGAATAAAAGAAAATTTGTTACCTTTGTTAAGTAGAGCCATTTCATTTTCTGAAAATTCACTGTTAGAACGATTTACAACCCGTGGAGAAAATTGAACGTTTGATATTGGTGTAGCACTATTTCTGGATGGTTTTTGTTGGTTTTGTTTAAGTTTTGTTAGTGTCTTGACCTGTTGAATGTATTTTTTATGAATTATGTCACTAACTGCACTATAAATTTTGTCTTCTAGTAAATCAAATTCTATTGGATGAAGTTTAAACGAAAGTCTGGAATGTAAAAGTTTTAAATATGTAAGAAAGCTATCACGCTGAAGGAACCACTTTTTATTTTCTTCTTTTAACCACAACACTTTTGCTTTATCTATTGTTTTTTGCGCCGTTACACTAGAATTATTTGATTTTATATTGACGTATTTTGGAGTGAGTTTATATTTTAAGCACTGATTGTTGAACCAAATGTTTTGTGAAAAAATTTTTTGTTTTAGATGAAAACGGTAGAAATATTTAATTTGTTGACTAGGCAATTTTTAAATAATTAAGATTAGATAGGTTTACTTTGTGAAAATCCATATTAAAACATGGGATCGTTGCTTTGTTACTTTTCACAACAAAATTGTAGAAAAAAACACGAGCCGACTTTCGGCTTTTACACCATCGTCAGGTGAAAAACATAACTAAAAATTGTTCTTTTAGGCGAAAACTATTTATAATATAAATTAGCTCATTTAGGCGAATACTATTTATAATATAAAAAGCTCATTTAAAATTTGTCTTCAACAAAATTATTTCATGTTTAATAACCAAGTTTATTTACAAAATTCTGGCTTACCTATGGGCTCCCCCCTCAGCCCCCTTCTGGCTGACATCTTCATGGATAACTTAGAACATTCTATTATAAATAACCCACTTTCAAAAAATCATATCATTTTCTGGTTTCGATATGTTCATGATATCCTGGTCGGTTTCAAAGGTACAGACAGACAGTTGGACAACTATTTAAAATACCTCAACAGTCTTCATAAACAAATTAAATTTACCAAAGAAATAGAATCGAACAATTCTATCAATTTCCTAGATATAACTGTTAATAGATCAGACACAAAATTCTCATATAAAATCTTTCGCAAACCCACATTCTCAGACACTACAATCCCCGCTGATTCACTCACTCCATTTTCACAAAAAATAGCAGCTTACCGATCTATGCTACATAGAGCTTTCACTATCCCGCTATCTCCAAAAGACCGAGATAAGGAATTATCGATCATACAACAAATGGCAGTTAACAATGGTTTTCCTCCGCACATTATCGGAAAACTAATCCGTAAAAAACAAAAAAGTCTAGCCATAGAACAAATCTATCCAACTATTCTAACTAATTCGGATTTTAAACATTATATTTCCCTCCCATATCTAGGAAACATCTCCCACAAAATAGGCAACATGTTCTTACAATTTGATCTATATCCTGCTTATCATTCCACACATACTATCGGCCATTTCCTTTATAACAGGTACTTGAGGAAGAAGCAGGTACTTGAAAAATCAAAAATAGATTATGTTTTAAAAATAAAAGGGAGACTATATCTAAAAATAAAGCTCTAAATTCGCGCATTCTAATTATTCAGTCGCAACCCCTTATAAGAACCACCCCGCAACTCCTTGAAATAAAAGAAAGCTATTATAATTAAAGTGAAAAAAAATAAACTATATTTATTAAAAGCAATTAAATATTATTTACGTTTTATCAGCTCATAAAATACGTGAATTTCGATTATTGAGTTGCAACCCCTTACAAAAAAACTATTTTGCACATAAGAGAGAACTATACTTTGAACCAGGACTTTACAATTAAATTTTTTTTAAATTCTTCTTCTATAATATCTATTACCTATAATTTATTATTTTACATGTGAAGGGCTTTGAATTTGTAAGATTAAAATAATATATTTTTAGTATATTTTAATGAAAACTCATGCTAAAACTCACCCCTGCCGCCCTGATCGCTCTCATTTTTTAGGATTAAGGCAAATAATAGCACAAAATTGTAAGCAATTTAGGATTTTTCATATTCCACGAATTAAAAATTTTGAGCACAACACACAAGAACTTAATATTTTTAACAAGCAAGAATTTAATATTTTCAATGGAGGGTACTTTCCGATACTTGAAATTATCTTTTTTGGAAAATTGTTGGTATACCTTGTTTTTTATCAGCACATCTAAATAACACCTAAAATACATATATTTTTCATGTAGTTGTTTTCTAGGATTTCAAAAACTTGTTTTTTGGGGATGGCTAGTTTTATGAAGGTGTAATTTTCTCCATTTTAATTTTAGTTCTCGTTATACCGAGGGAATCGAGGGTCAGGGCCGTGGAGACGAATCAAGGGCCCAAGGGACAAACTACCCCGGACCCACTGTCAAATATTAAATTTACTACTGACATCCAACCTTGTCCTTTAAAATCTATGTAACAAAAATATATAAAAGATACTAGCTGGCGCGGCAGAGGTTATTCTGCCCTTTCCGGTAGAGTGATGTAATGAGTTTAATTTGGTTAGAGTGAATGTCTCAAACGCTATCTCTAAACTTCTCAATAGTTTAGGAGCTATCGACATAATCCCAAATTTCTTTTTCTTCCCATAACTTCTTACTGATGAGAATTAAGTTATTTTGATCTGCAAATTCTAATACCAACTTCTTACGTAGAATTTGAATATTTTCTTAAAATTTTTTCAGTAACTATCCATTCTCGAGGTATGATCCCGAGCCTTGTTTTTCTTACGAAAAATGAAATAGATTTTGACATAGTTAATGGAATTTTTTCTTCTCTTTCTATTGATGTATAAAATGGTATGTCTATCTTGAAAAATGATCTCGAAAATTGAAAAAAAAAAAAATTTTGTAATGTTGTTTAAATTTAAATTAAGAAATGAATAAATTAAATAATTCACTGTTGAGAGATTTACTTTGTGAAATTTCATTATTTCAGTTTTAATTACTATGAAATAATCGGACAAAATATTTTCTTTAAGTTTTCCTATAACTACTCATTTTTGAGTTATAACCCCGAACTTTTGTTTTCTTATAGAATGTAAAGTAGGTTTTAACATAATTAAATGGCTTTATTTTTTCCCTTTCAATCGATATAAATGTATTTTGCACCATCGAAAAGAGGGGCAAAAATCACATAAGGAAGGTTTTGATTTATTTTTCTATGTAAATTGGTTTCCGAGAAAAAATAATTTTTGTAATCGGAAATTCGCTATGCGCAGGATGCTGTGATAAGAGTATTTTTTTTAAATTCATTGTTATTAATTTATATTCTTAGAAATATAAACAAAGACAAAAATATACAGGCGTTGATAATATCTTTAATTTCGGCGCTAGCACAGGATATAATATATTATCTTTTATCTTTTTATTAAATGAAGAAAAAAGTAAGTTAAGGTAAGTTAACTAAAATAAATTTCTTTTTTCAAAAAGTCATTAAAATAATTTTCCTATATTTAATAGCTTGTAATAAAAAGTTGCTTCGTTCAATGCACCATTAGTAGGTTTTTCGGTTTTATGAACCTATACGATCATTTAAACTTACAGAATTAAATTTATATAGAATACTTGCTGACATTGTAATAATTCTAAAAATATAAATAATAATAAGGAATTTAAGATGTTATTTTTTACTTTTGAAATAATATCTATTGCTTTTAATTTAAATTCACCTAATTTTGTTTTTACATGAGCTTTTCTTAGATAAATTTGATTTAACACGATTAAAAAAGAAAAATTTTGTTCTCTTTTTACAAGAATTAATACAATTTTATACTAACTACCCAAAAATAAAAACAAAATTTTGTTATATTCCTTGAAACTCAATAATTGGATTTCAAAGCAAAAAAAGCACGTGTTATTTTGATTTTGTTTTAAATAACTGAAAATCAAAGATGACATTCTTTTCAGAATGTCATCTTTAATTTTAAGAAATTAACTTCTTTTGTTAGTTTTTGAAAATAATTTTTTTTTTATAACAAGTGCATAAAAAATGATGTTAGGGGTGGAATTGACTTTTGTCCTTTTGGAAATATATGAGATAGACTCTCGTGGTTCTTATTATAAAATAAAAATAAAAAAGTCAAAAATGGACTTAAGTCCTTTTGTCTGCCGGCGCTAGATATATAAATCGATCAATGTTTGGAATATATAAATCTATCAATAAGTTTGATAACCGTATTATGTTATCATCATTTGACTTTTAATGTAGAAAAAGATAGACATGTATCGGCTTTCACTTAGAAATTATTCTAAGTTAACAAAATTAAGTCTTTTTGGGCAAAGCGGGTAGGCAAAATAGAAGTATCTTAATGGAAAAAACTGTTGAATGGTGACGGAATGAGGAAAAAAGCTTCAAAAAAATATTTCTGCCTTGTTTGAAGTGATTTTGATGGGGAAGCACCTGAAGTAATATACAGTATAGCACCGATAATGGAAACATCAGTTTTGGAAATTTTTTGAGAGCATCAAATTAGTCAACATCACTTTTGGAAAGTTGCATCAAAAATGTCAAGTATTTAATATTTATGTACTTGACATTTTTGATGCAACTTTCCAAAAGTGATGTTGACTAATTTGATGCTCTCAAAAAATTTCCAAAACTGATGTTTCCATTATCGGTGCTATACTGTACTTCAGTCTGGAGGTTGTAAAGAGAGTTACAGTTAATTGTTATAAATAATTTATTATTTTTATCTTTTCTCAATTTTTTTTTACTTAATTATTATTACACCAGAACTTCTTAAAGTATGACATAATCCGGGTACACACATAAAATGCACACTTATCGAGACACACATTGGCGGCTCGCAAAAATCTATATTATAAAAATGTCATTTAATTAGAATCAGTTTTGGCATTACTTTAGTTTACTATTAGTTTACTTAACTTTGTAGTCGATTGATTTACTCGCTATTGAAACTAATATATTGTAGAACAGTAAAAAATAAGCGGCACGTATTTTTTACACCTGCGGAAATACGGTTGGAAAGAGTGAAATCGTACTTTAAAAATTAAGGTAAAAATTGAATTTTTCAAATATGTATCTCAAAAACGGTGAGAGATAGATAAAATAAAGCACAAGTATGTTATGTTGCTTTTTTAAAAAGCTATCTACTAATATGCCAATATGTGAATATTATCACAATAAAAGTACCACCGAATTTGGATTACCTAAATGATTAATGTAAATGACTTTAATATGTTTGCTTTTAAATGATAGATACTTTTCATTATCGAAAACTGATCGTAAATATCTCGAAAACGGAGTGTCGTAGCGAAAAAATAACGAAATTTTTGAAGGCTTAAGCAAAGCAAGTTGTAGGTATTCCAAACATATTGCGACTGTCAAAACCTACTTTTCGTTATCGAAAATTATCGATACCGAGTTACGTACGATAAATTAATTATAACTGGTTACTTTAGGCTCCATTAGTATCACTGAGTTAGTCAGCAATAGAAAATTTTTTAAAAAAATAGTTTTCGCTACTTTTCGTAATTGCAAACTTTCAATCGTAGATATCTCGTAAAGGGTGCGTCGTAGCGAAAAAAAAAACCAAATTTTTGAAGGCTTAAGCGAAGCAAGTTGTGGGTATTCCGAACATATTGCGACTTCTAAACTGTGGTTTTCATTATCGAAAATAACGATATTTCACTTAGTAAAGATAAACGAAATTGAATGTTATATTAATTAATGTAAGTGGCGACTTTTAGAAAACTAGCAAAGATGTCGAAAAACCAACTTCACCATCGAATTCATTAGCGTAAAAGACGCCAAATAGTAAAAGCTGGCAAAAATTATAGAATATTCTACTCGTCAACTAGCAGAGATATCAGATAACAGACTTCACTATTGAATTGAAGACTGTTATTTGAAGTCTGTTATTGAATTCTAAAAATCAGATTAAGCAGCGTAATTTAACAAAGATTCTAGAACGTTCTATTCGTCAACTAACAAAGATATCGAAAAACCGGTTGCACCATTTAATTGGTCATCGGAGAAAAGACGAAATATCACATTTTGATAAATGTTCTAGAATATTCTATTCTGGCTGACGAACGGATCATTCTAGAATGTTGACCAAAATAGAACATTTATTTTATATTAATTTAATTTTGTATGGACAATTAAATGGTGCAATCGATTTTTCAATGTCTTTATTAGCGGACAAATAGAATATTCTAGAACATTTGCCAAAATGTGCTATTTGGCCTCTTTTTAGGTGACCAATTCAATGGCGACGACTGTTTTTGGATATCTTTGCTAGCTGACGAATAGAATATTCCAGAACATTTGTCAAGTTGTGCTATTTGACCTCTTTTTCAATGACCAATTAAATTCTGTTATTGATTTTTCAATATCTCTGCTAGTTGACAAATACAGTGTTCCTTCTCAATAGTTCCGCAAAAAGAAACGAGGGGAATAGCTTTTCCAGGAATTGTTGTTCCCCCACCGAATTCCAATTGCTCGCTAGCAAGGTAATAAATTTCTTTATGTCTAAATTCAGCAACTGTCGTTCAATAATTTATGATTGAGTCAAAATTGAAAATTTTTCCAGGAGCGTCAAAACAAGTTCGGGGGTCTAAAAATAATAATGTAACTTAAAAATTTAAATTAATATTTATGTAACCATGTAACGAAACTCTAGTGGTTTACGTTTAACATATGTTTAGATATGCTGATATGCATAATTGTACTATATGAGTATAATGTACCTGTGTACGGTATTGGACTTACAGTTAGGTATAATTACTTAATGGTATATCATTTTCATTATAATCATCTATTTATGTACGCAGTTAACAAATTTATTTTATTTCTTTTTTATTTATTTTTAAAAATCTAATTTATTAATTAAAAAGTATTGATTATTGTGTAACCTTTTTCTTTTACTGATCAAATATGTCTCTCCTCATAAAATTTTGCAAGAATACGCTCGCATCTCTAAATGTATTTTTCTAATTTAATTTTTATACCTGCATGCATAACACCGATATATGTCACATAATAATTTATGTCTATCTGTTTACATAATGAGGACACTAATTGATACATATCAGTGAAACAGTGGAACAGTATAAACAATGCTGATCAGTTAGTCGAATAATGATGTTACAAACTTAAATTGTCTTACTATATTTATTCAATTTAGGTAATTTTTCTTTCATTTAATATAAACAAAACATTTTTAGCTCTTATGAAATAAATATTATAATAGGTGGCAAAGTGAGGGTAACGTTCGAGTCTCAAACTGGGGAAGCGGAACTATTGAGAGCGGAAATATTTAGAATGCCCACTGTAGAACATTCTAGAATTCTTGTCAAACTGTGCTGCTTAATCTCATTTTTAGTGATTAATTCAATAGTGAAGTCGGTTTTTTGATATTGCTGCTAGTTGACGATTAGAATATTTTAGAATTTTACGTTACTCATTTTGCATTTGTATTTTGCATGTTACGTATGACAGTATTACCTATGGTCCTGACTTTGTCTTGATAAATAAATTTTCACCAAAACAGAGAAATGATAACATATCTGTGAGAGGAGAACCCCACTAAGTCGCTCACCCCACTACTAACAAGGAAATGCACCCAGAGTGAAATTCGGGATTTTGATGAAACTTCGCTGGTGTGTAGAATAGGAAAAAGTAAGGGACCCGTATTTTTTTTATCGGCCATCTTCCACGTTTAGGGGGTGAAACCAGCCCCTAAATTTGGGGGTTCAAATCGTATTTCTTAAGATATCTCGAAAACTATAAGAGATAGAGGAAAACTTTAAATTGACGAAATGTTACACTTTGAAAGACCTATTCATCTGCATAGGTTAAACGAGGGTCGGGTTAATAAGAGGGGCTGGAGGGGTGAAAATGGGGATAAATTTTCTTGTACAGCCTGAATGGTTCAATGTATCAAATTTTTGCCATCATAAATAGAAAAAGGACCAAAAATTAGGGGACACGTGTTTTTGCGTTTTTTTTTAAATATGTGTGGAATCCAAGCCATATAGTGAAGAAAAAAATAGGATAGATTATATTGCATTATTATTGATTGCAAATACGTTTTATATTTTTTTTATGTTGATTTTCATCATGAAAATGTAAATTTTTACTTTCTAATAATGATTTATATATTTTTTAGTACTAACTTAATTGGTAATTTAGCCATGTGTACATTTGGTTACTCATATTCCATATTTTTTATACCTATTTCGGCGAAAGTTAAAGTTCTCTGGTGTGCTTGTGTCAATGAATGCTCGACAAGAAGCAATAATCTCTTTCGCTCACTGTTCAGGTGCTTCAAAATAAATTTTGTGATTTGGGAAATGGGGTTGACACCTATAATACATACAAAAAGAATGAGAAAAATACACACACCGGCATAATTAGCGGAACATACAAAATATCTCTAAAAATCAAACAAACCATTTAATTTTAAGAAACTATTAGTCTTATTTAATTATTCACTTAAAATTACATGTTCATAAGTCGATATACTTTTATTTTGGTTAGCAAAAGCAACTAACCATATTAAATACCAAATTTTTGGAATCTTATGTCGTCTAAGAATCATTTAAGTTAAATATTATTTAACAAATAGAAAATGAAACACAGCGTTTTAATACCGCGTGGTTTCTCCCGTGCTCTTGTCAAAGCTTCCATTCGTCTTACTATACTTAGAATAATGTTATCTATAGTCTCCTGAGGCAATCTTTGCCCTTCTTTAATTACGACAGTCTGAAGCTCGACTACATTGAGAAGAAACGGCATTTGAGTTCGAAAGTGACAGACCTCTTAAAAAGATTTGCATCAATAATGAATAAGAACAATTCCATGAAAAGTCAATTGATTCATTACTTCAATATTATTTTAAGTGAAAATGAAAAAAAAAACAGCCAACTTTGTTTAATAAATAGAATTTTATATTTTTTTATATTTTTTTTATGTTCCGCTAATTATGCCGGTGTGTGTAGTTCAAATGTTGAGAAAAAAATAAACTGCGTTTATTTGGTGAAAACGAATTTGTAAGGAGATAATGGCAGTTGTTGAACGGAAGATTACTGCTTCTTGTTGAACATTCATTAACACTTGCAGACCAGAGAACTTTGGTAAAAATAGGTATTAAAAATATCGAATATGAGTAACCAAATGTACACATGGCTAAATTATCAATTAAGTAAGTACTGGAAAATACATGAATCATTATCGGTAAGTAAAAATTTACATTTTCATGATGAAAATAAACATAATGATAAAAAAATATAGAAGGTATTTGCAATCAATAATAATGCAATATAAGTTACCCTATTTTTTTCTTCCTTATATGGCTTGGATACCACACATATCTCGAAAAAACGCAAAAGCACGCGGCCCCCATTTTTTGGTGCTCTTTCTATTTACGATGACAAAAATTTGATACATTGAAGCATTCAGACTGTACAAGAAACATTACCCTCATTTTCACCTCTCCAGCCCCTCTTATTAACCCGGCCCTGGTTTAACCTATGCAGATGAATAAGTCTTTCAAAGTGTAACATTTCGTCAATTTAAAGTTTTCCTCTATCTCTCATAGTTTTCGAGATATCTTAAGAAATACGATTTGAACCCCCAACTTTAGGGGCTGGTTTCACCCCCTAAACGTGGAAGATGGACGATAAAAAAAATACGGGTCCCTTATTTTTGCCTATTCCACACACCAGCGAAGTCTCATCAAAATCCCGAATTTCACTCTGGGTGCATTTCCTTGTAAGTCGGAGTACGTACCATTCGATGTCCACTGTCACGGCGAACTATAGACGGCCATGCCACTGTAAATAAAGTTTGAAAAAATTTTATTTTGTTTTAAAATATTTTAAATTTTAATTATTAAAACCGCCACTGTTTTTTGTTGTTTACATTAAACTTACATACAAATATGCAAACAACTACGTATTGTACTTGTAATCTCGTGAGTATGTATGTGTGAAGTCACACTCTGGGAAGTTCACACTCTCAGAAGTTCTGCTGTATTGTTAAGTTCTATATGATTAAGAAAGTTTATATTAACAGTATTTAAATACATAATGTACTTATCCGCTTTGCCCAAAGAGGATTACCCGCTTTAGGATACCTATACGGGTAAAGCGGGTTTTTGCAGAGGTTTTGTATTTTCTTTATTAAAATTAAATATCGTATAAAAATTTCTTAAGCGAAGTTTCATTTTAAAGTTCGATAACTATTCAATCTGATAATATAATACCCCTGTCGCAGCGTTCTGCATAACATAGCGAATTTCCTTTTAAAAAAATTAATTTTTCTCGGAAACTAGTTGATACAGAATAATAGTTTAAAGACCCTTTTTGTGTGATTTTTTCTCCTCGTTTCAATGGTGTAAAAAATATCTCAAAAATTTTTGAATAAAGGGAAATTTTGGCATAAAACTAATTTTTTCACGAAAATTGCTAAAAATATAATGTTCCGGGCATCGGACGTGCCTGGTTAAGGAACTCATCCAACGGTTTGGGACTTCTAATATTTTCACCAAATTTCGTAAAAATAGAACTTTCGTTCGAGAGTTATCGAGAGTTATATATATATATATATATATATATATATATATATATATATATATATATATATATATATATATATATAATAAATTTTAGCGAATATTATTTTCGGTTTCCAGGGACCTCGAAACAAATTTCTGCCATGGTCCCGGGCTCAGGTCGCGTCATGACAGTGGCTGTAATAGCTGAACTCCATTCTGGAAATTCGCTAAAAAAGATCTGCTTATCGAGATCAAAGGCCACTTTTTTGGGCGTTTAATCTTAGCTTACCCGCTTTGGGCTACCTTCCCCTAATTAACATTTTTTATCTTGAAATTGGAACAGTTATAACTTTTATACACCTGACCTACATTGCATGTTAATTTAGCAAAACTCTGTCAACGAAACTGCACGAATCATCATATTCCACCATTATGTCTGAATTCCACAATCACAACATGCAAGGAGGTTATTAGTAGGTATGAGTAAAATTAAGTCACAAATAGTTATTTGTGTATTAAGAGCGCAAAACGGTACATTGCCGCATGATTGAGAATGTTGACGCGCGACGCCGCTAGACGGAGCATCTTATTCTCATGAGAGCGGCAATGTTATTTTGTGCTCGAATTATACATAATTTTTTTTCTACAATCTTATAAAATGTATTTTTTATTTAAAAGATACTTGAAAAAATAATAATGGACGTTAATATTTACTTTAATGTTATAATTTTTATAGCTTCAGAAATATCTGGAGATGTACTTGAGAAATCACTGTCACTATTGCATATTTCCATCATATATGTATAGATTTTTTTAAATTTTTTGTTCTTATTATTTATTAATTATAGTTATTTATTATTTGTGATTAATATTTTGTAGTTATTTTGAAATTTAATAAAATTAATATTTCACTTGATCACAATAAAAATAATAATGAGTTTAGAATCTGTTTATTTATTGCCATAGAAAATATACGCCTATCCGATTTGTAATTAAATATACGTTGAGCGAGCGACAAAGTATTACAATAAAAATAGTAATGAATTTAGAATCTGTTTATTTGTTGCCATAGAAAATATACGCCTATCCGATTTGTAATTAAATATGCGTTGAGCGAGCGACAAAGTATTACTTTTCTGCTTTAAAGCGAAAAGTATTACTTTGTCGCTTGGCAACTAGAGACGTCCCTCACAGAGCGCAGAAGCCTACTTTCCACTATGATTGTAGAAAAAAATATTTATCGATTGATTAATTCGACGTTTGACCTGTCACATATTGATCAGTAAATATTTATAGATCAATATATGAGACGGTTTTCATTGAGCCCTTTGAATATCATGCTAATCGTATATGATTTGTCCGTGACACATTTGTTATTATACTATTCATAACAGCTATAGTGTGTGACCTCGTATAATAAATTTCATTTACTGGGGAACACTGGTGATTGATGTAACAATGATTATACCTTTTGCAAAATGTATTACCATTCGGGTAATATTTGCTCAAATTATGTTTCCAGTTATTTTAACTTTGTCCATAACTGGTGACTCTCATAGCATGCAAAGCGTTAAAAAGTCTGAACATTTAGCAGAGACAAATCACTACCTACAATGTTTTTTTAAAAGACTGCAGTTGACAAAGTTATAACAATATATCTGAAAAGCGCTTTAGTTCAGAAAAATGTAAATTTGCTACCGGCGCGGCGGTCAGTATTTTATTACTGTTGAAAGTGTAACTGATTATAAATACATACATATACATACCTTTATTTGTTAATATAAAATAATTTTTCTAAATAAATCAAATTTTTGTTTCATACAAATTGTGTTTCACCTATCTATAAGGTATTTGAATGAAAAAAGTACATATTGGACCTGCATTAAGTTAGGGTGGTGTAGTCAGTAGTTTCTTAAAAAAGAAAAAAAATATTTATAATTTTAAATACCCTGGAGAAAATTTTACCAGGAAAACAGTTCAATTTCATTTTTCTTTGAATTTATAATTCTAATTTGCTATTTCAGTCTAGTTTCATGTAGTTTAAGATTAAAGATAGGGCTATTTATGTAGACAATTTCCACAAATAATTGTACAAAGGTAAGATGGCAGTTTTTATTTAAAACATCTGTAGAGTAACATATGAATAATAATTTTGGAAAAACCAAATTTTATCCTTTTATATATGTTCAATTATTTTTATAGCTCCGTAGTAAAAACCACGAAACCCTTACAATTTTGTCAAATCTTTTGCACTTATGAGCTTCATTTTTTTGTATCTACATGCTACAGATAGAGATTCCATTTACGAGTAATATGCAGCAAAGGATTTTTTCTCATTTATTTTTACCATTTTTTAAATTTCCTTTCTGAAATACTGAATTTTAAAGTGACATTTTTTCGCCCCAACTCGTGACTTTTCAATCACAGGTTGAAAAAGTGAACACAAAAATTAAAACAGAAAATAGAAATATACTCGCACTTGACAAGAACACTCAATTAATTCAACTCAATTTCGACACCCAATTTTAATTATTTTTAAAATAGCGGTAAAAATGTCCTAAATTTTATTCTGAAAGTTGTAAAAAAAATAACTACTGACTACGGAACCCCAATTTAATGCAGGTCAAATACGTACTTGGCGATTTTTTCCATTAAAATACAATAAATAGATAAAATAAAAATTGAATAAAACAAAAATATGAATGACTGCAAAAAATTGTTTTTGAAAATTATTTTATATAAAGTAGGTAATGAATAAATTGTATGTACCTATATGCCTTTGTAATACACCTTCAAAAGCAATAAAATATTCACCACGAGAAGCAATTCGTGTGTTTGATTTTTGACCGCGGGATGCAATTCGTGTGTTTTTTTCATGGCACCTTGGGTAGATGAAACAATTTACTAACCGCCGTATGCAATTCGTGTTTAGCGAGAAAACTAATAGGGTTAATAAAAAAAAATGGTTTTGAAAAGGTTCTGTTTGAAAATCGCTACATAACCCACCTCTTATCTCCTCGAAAAAAAGCGTTTTCACGTTACCTACTACCACAACACCATTTGCATCTCGAATTAAAAATAGTAAAACTTCAATTAATCGTCACCATTGAGACGAGAGCTGTGACGGTTAACCGAATAGATGAATAACATAAATTTCTCAGTAACTTGATTTTATTACCTACTAAGGTGAGTGCGGAAGAGACGCCGCAGTAGCCATAGTTCGTCCGTTGATTGATAGATAGCGCTATTAATGGATTATATGTTTAAAAGCTGTATATGGTAACATTTACGATTAGTCCATCAGTTTAGTAATTATCCAACTTTTTATTATTGAGAAGTAAGTTTTTTAACATAATATTTTATCAAGCATTTAATTCACTAGAATTTAAGAATGTATATTTCATTGTTTTAATGAAAATGAGTTTTGTTATTAACCCTAGAATCATACGTTGGTCTCCGAGTCAAGTTAATCATACATCAGCGTCGTTTCGACGAATGGACTTTTTACGGAGAGTTTTAGAGTTTATTTGCAAAAAACATTTTTTTTACATAACAATACTACAAAAGCGAACAAAATATTTAAAAAAATTGGATTTGGAAAAATTTCTTAAGATAAATATTTATTAATTTTTTTAATCTTTTTATCAAAGCATATTTTCACTATAAAAATTAAAAAATAGATAAATACATCAATTGTATCATAAAACGTGTCTTTCAAATAATTAATTTATGCACTATTATGAGTCAGTGGACATGTGTGACTTTACAGAATGTGAAATTTCTCAGTCATAAATATTCCTATAGATATGTAGTTATTTCCTCATTAGGCACATTTGTAAATTTTCTAAAATTTGTTAGTAATTTTTAGAATAAGATCTCAAAAAATAATAAAAATTAAAATATTTTCCACAAAATAAATTGTTAACCTTTTATTAAGTCACTTGAAACGCATTCTTTAGTTTTCGATTCAATATATTAAAACTTCAGTATTATGTCTTCTCTATAAGTCAAACAGCTGTTATCATCTTTCACATTATCATAATCATTGAATAAATTAATTATAACATCCACATCTTTAATAAATTTTAGAAAAATTAGGAAAACTTTTATATGTGGAGTACAAAATCTTTAAAAAAAATATAGGTTAATCATACATCGTCGTCCTTTTGACGCACACTATTTCAGTATAAAAAAAACGACAATAGCTATAAACAAAATTGATACGTCTTATGTGTTATAATAACAAATAAATTAGATAACAGAAGTTTCACAGCAAGCAGGCACCGACCAGTTGCAGTACTGGAGCAGGTAGAGAAGTTCGTTCGTCGTTTTGACGAGTACGTATGATTCTAGGGTTAATTTAAGTATACTTTAAAAGCACTGTATAAAATCATAGGTTAGAATTTCGCACTATGCGTGTTATAGCAACATGCGGCATCTATCCCAACAAACAGGAGAGACTCCGCATTTAAAGTTGGTATAGATACCGCATCATATTACATGTTTAAAACATAGACTTATACCTACCTTAATTATGCAATTTTTTTTTACTCTAAATTATGCCACGTAAATATAAAAGATCCATTAATGGATCAGGAAGAGCTCTTATTTTAGTGAAGATGACGAAAATAATGATGATTGCCTGTGTATTGAATGTTTTGAAAAGTACTCAGAAACAAAAAACGCCGTGAGCAGCGGATCCCCATCACGGAAGTCGAATTTTTCCTTCCATCTTCGGTATTGAGTATCTACAAGCGAAATGTAATTGAAAGTCCACAAGCGATTTGTCATTTTGGTGGTTTCAAAACTGATGATGAGTGTTCGGCTGGTCCGGGCTTTAAAAAAAGGTTTTAAGTTTTTAAGGGCTGAATCTCAGTAAATTTCAATTTTGTGCCGATAGCAGTTAACAGGGAAAAAGCCAACACAATTCGTACAAGGGCATTTCTATCCATGCTTATCCGCCAATTGCCTTTGTGTTTTATTTTTAAATATTAAAAAAGGAACTTAAATAGTAAAATGGAAGGCTTTTATGAAGATATTTTTTCTTTCCAAAAAAATCCAAAATTTCTATTTAATAAATAATAAAAATCCAAAATTCCTAATTTATAAATAAACAGTGACTTTAATAACATTTTCAAATTACTTAATATGTATGTATTTCATTTGTTAAAAAATTGTATTTACTTTTCTTTAAATTTTTTAAAATTACTATTCGCCTACTTGTATTTAGAATAAAAGTAATGCATTTAAAACACATTTAACAATAGCATTCAATTCCGATGTAAAAATGGAAGAAGTGGGGGGAAAAGTAATGTGGACTCCCTAAAAGGTACTAGCTGGATACTAACTGAATACACGTACAAAATTTCAGACCTCTAGGTTTCCTTAGAGAGTCTCTAGACGTGTTAGAATACAAGCAAAAAAATTAAGGAAATATTGGCGTAAATATTTAACGAACTTTATCAACACACCAAATTTCAACCCTCTACGTTAATTCTGGGGGGCTGGGGGCCTGTTAGATCCAGCGAAAATCGTTTTTCCCCCCTCTACTCCCACCAAATCATCCTAGGAAGCTGAATTTTGGATATGTTGTAGATAATTGACCGAAACATTATTTCCAACCGGTCTGGAAAAGTTTTATTGCTTTTCCGCCCCCACCACCCCCTTAAAAGTTGGGTCGGATCAAAAATTTTCCCAAAATTTGACCCCACTTTGATAGTATGAGGTGCCTCGAAAATGAGCCCCATTTACCAAATTTCATCTCTTAACTTCCATAGGGGGGCCCTACACAAATTAAAAGGTGGCGGGAATATATATATATATATATATATATATATATATATATATATATATATATATATATATATATATATATATATATATACATATATATATTATATATATATACATATATATTTTATATATATATATATATATATATATACATATATATTATATATATACATATATATTTTATATATATATATATATATATATATATATATATATATATATATATATATATATATATATATATATATATATCAGACATTTTTTTTCTACATATTCGTGTTCTACGGGTCCAAAAACGGATAGCGCCCCTACTCTCGCCTCTCACCGTTCTTGTCGTATAGACTGTATAAGTCTAATTTTTTCAAGGAAAAATTCGACTAAAAATGTACCTCTAGTTATAAAACTACTGAGAAAATAATGATTGGAAATTGCGACTTTTTTGATCAAAAAATAAGAAACTTCCTTAATGAAGGTACTCAAACATGGGTTGCATTTTGAATTAGATTACCTGTTGTATCGAAAGCCTGCAGAGAACTTGTAGAGTATCCATGGCTAATGGTTATCAACTGGTTATTTTTAAATTTACATATTTGTACAAAAAAGAAACAAATATTTGGCGGGAAGAAAGCTCCTATAAACCCCCTTTGCATCATTCAATCTTTTTGGTTTGCGTTCAAGTTTATACCAAGAGTCATAAAAATTGCACATTTCCCTATGGGAAAAATAAATAAAATATTTTAAATAGAATTTTTCTATATATTTCAAAATGATCGCCATGTAGCTGATAGCGTTAAGTGGATCCTACTCAAAATTTGAAGCTTAGGGTATGGGTAGTTAGTAAAAAAAAAAAATTGGTACTTTTGTTCAGCATGTCCACATATTTTTATTAATCTTCCTGACTATAAAATTTCATCGGTTCAAAAAATAAAAATAAAAAACTGTAAGATTTCGAAAAAAATTGAAAAATCGCGTTTTTTTGTTATTTTTGTTAGTAAAAGGGGTTGAAATTTAAAGTGGGTAAATTTTATAGGTTTAGGGACTAAAAAAAATTATTACACTTCCAATGCGCCCTTATATCTACGTTATAATTAATAGACAGCTAGGAGCTCCAGCCTGTGCGTCGGTTAAAAAATGTAGTTTTGAGTAAAAAGTGTTTAAAGATTTTTTCTAATTTTTATTAAAATCTATTAAATTTAAATCAATTTTTTACATTTATTTAGCCCATTGTCCCAAAATCATATACTTGTTCAAAAATTTCCTCATAGTTCTTGCCGCTCATCAATCATTTATTTTTTAACAGCCTTCGTCTACTTAGAATTTCCAGTGTAGAGTTTTTCGAAAATTTTTATACGTTAATTGTCACTTTTATTAACGTAATTGTATGTGTGCAGTCCAGTGTTAAACCCCAGCACATAGGAAAGTTCTAACAAGGATTTTGATCCTTGCCAATCCAATAAGGATTATATGGAAGGATTTTGATCCTTCCATATAATTCCTTACATATCCTTACATATAATTTGCCGACCGTTTCATATTTCATTTCCAAATTTTAACTGATGATTTTTGGGATATAAAGGAACAATCCTGAATAACCCCTTAAAACACATATAATAAACCATGATAACACTTGCTTTATTAATAGCCGAGAAAAAAATTCTAAAAGAAGGTTCATTTTTTAGTACGCTTGAGTATTATATTATGCAATAGGTATGAGAACCTCTTAAGTCTAGCTTATAGAAATACAATTGTATATAAGTATTCAAAGTATTCAAGAAAATTAAAATTCATGAATTTTTTAATTATTTAATTTCAATTTCTTCTATTTCATATAAAAATAAATAAAAACACCAGTGAAATTTATTTTTTCTACTCCTAGGGGAGAGGGGGGCTTGTTGTAGTAATTTTCATTAAAACTGATCTAATTTAATATCTGTTAGCCTTTCTAGCATTAAAAAAGTATTTGCCGATAGTTGAACTATCTCTCTATCATATCCAAATGAAATAAGATCAAAATTATTAATATGTGCTTCACGCCAGCCATTTCTTAAAAAAAGTGCGTTGGTAAAACTTGCCCCGTGTTGGGGCTAAATGTAACAGCCATGGGGTAGGTAGTAACAATAAAAGTAAAGTCATTTTTGTGAAAGGTATTTGAGCTTTAATTTGTCATTTTCCAAAATAACATAAAATTTAACATTATTATTAATATTTATCAACAATGAAATTGAAAAATTATTCTACAAAAAAATCAACAATAACATTTTTTAGTAAGATAAACCATATTTATAATCAACATGACACATTCAATCACATTCATTTACAAAAAACTATATAATTGTCTAAAAAAATAATCAGCTTTCGAAAAAAAGACGTTATATTATAATGACTAACTTCAGTCTTCATCGAAGTAACAAATAACATGTTACAATTTGTCCCAACATATTGTCACAACAAACCCCGTAACATAATTTTCTACATTTAACAAAATTTTCATAAAATCATGTTGCTGAACGTGAAATTTTTAAAGAATATTAAAACTAAGTACATTTTGAAATTATATGCAAAACTAAAATTTTTAGATTAATTGATAATAAACTCGAAGAACCAAATTTTATGAAAGTAATATTTTACGTTACCTAACCAAAATGAAGCACGTGTATACCACCACTTACTGCGTCATCAGGCGAAATATTGGCTATGATGACGTGATGCCCCATGGTATAAGCATTAAATTGAACAAAGAATATGGGTTTAAAGTATTCAGATTCCCACTAAAAATTGCGTGTTACTACTTACCTCTGTTACAACAAGCTCCTAGTTCCCCTACTATTAAAAGTAACATTTTGCGCACGGCTAACTATATGTAAAAATTAACAATTGTCCACACTGTGCGGAAATAGTGTGGGAAATTATTTCGCACGGCTTAATTTAATAAAAAAGTTGTCTTTGATTTAACATATAATCTATATAAATAATTCTAAAAATATACATAATATTATGTATGTTGATTATTTATCATTGTTTCCATAGTTTCAAAGTATGCTTTGGCAAAAATTTGAACATCTTACTACTGACATTATAAATTTAAAACATTTTTACTACTTATTTAAATTTTATTTTAATTATTTATGTTAAATTTTACGAAAAAAAATGTGCTCGTAGAAAAAGTGTAGTATAAAATACGTAGGAAAAGCTTATTTCTCACTCATATGAATTGTTGCACTCGCCCTGCGGGCTCGCACAACAAACTCATATTCGTGAGAAATAAGCCTCTTTTCCCACTTATTGTACAATATACTATTTTCGTGGAAAGAATCCAACATTTCTAATAGCCATTACCTACTGTCCGAAAACAAAATCTTTTTATATAAAACTCGAAGATTCAAAAATTCACTCCTACATTTTGCTTCACTCAAAAAAAGGGAAATATGATATAAAAGTTAATTTTTCTATCATTTACATTTTAAAATAAACACTGAAGTTACGTCAAAAGTCCTTTCAAAATATTAACCCAACCACATAACATAGTTACTGGGGTTGTAACATGACTTCAGTTTATCTTATTTTTTATCATAATAAAATTGTGATATAACATGGCCTTAGTTTAATAATAATAGCCTTAAAATAATTCCCATTTTTATTAATACTAGGGACATAGAGCAATTACCAATTAGTTACGTATATTTAAATACTAATATTTGAAGTGTATACCTGGAAAATAGGACGACAGAGGTGTAGCCCATATTAATAAGCTCCACAAGTGTCTCACAAAATAATAGTTATATTCATGATCTGTACTTCAACGTAATAATTAAGGGGTTCTCTTATATAAATGTGTGTGACTAAAGTGGCAAGAGGTGTGGCATATCTAATTACGTAGGCGGTCCTTTGTCATGCGATCGTAAATGTTAGTTAATACATACATACATACATATAAATATAATACAAACATACGTACAGGGCATTACGAATTGGCAGACAAAGATAGCAAAATTTCATATGTATACGTATCCGTTTTTTGTGTAGTATGCAGCACTGCCGTAACACACCAATCTCGGGTATCTCAGAAATGATAGTTTTGAGAAAACTTGATTTGAATAAAATATCAGATGATCTTAATTATCTTAGACAATATTAAAAATATCTGAGATAATTGATTTTTATTATGCGTTATTGATTCAGCGTTGCAGCATTGATTTAATGACTTATAAATATACTATTTGAAAATATAGGAAATAGGGTATGTGGATACAATCAAAATAAAAATTTAAAAATACAATTTATTAATTATTATTGGGTATCGGACATTTTTCGGATCAAACAACATCGTGTTTTGTATATGCAGGCAGATAGACAGATAATGTGTGAGTTATATATATATATATATATATATATATATATATATATATATATATATATATATATATATATATTATCTATTCGTTTTTATTCACATTAATCACATCAAGTGCGATATATTTGCATACACAAAACGCAAATGCTGTTTGATCCGAAAAATGTCCGATACCTAATATAATATTATTAACAAATTAATTAATTTTATTGTCAATATAATTATATACTAGGGATTGATCAGAATCCTTTAAAGGTTGTTACGCGTAAAATCACAATGATTGTTATATCCCAAGATACATGACATTCGTGTGACATGGTAGAGCAGGAGTATGCACATGTATGTATGTAGGTATTGTTAGCTAAATACAAATAGAAATAACTTGGGTGTAGACGGCACAAAAAGAGAAGAAAGGAAAAAGTAATGCATAATATATGTAATAACATCGGCTGTGTGTGTCTAATTTAGTATGATCTAAAGCAGTGTATCTCAAACTTTTTGACGCTGTAGTTCGATAAGATTATATTATAACTTTTGGATCACCTGTGAGCTGTGAATTCGAATCTTATGTATCCAAAAACATAATTTCAAGTTATTATTTGAAGGTCATGTATAATTAATTCCACTAACATCAACAAATGAGTGAATTTTTACTCGAACATGGAATTTTTTACGCACTGGTACCAGTTCGTGGACAGACGCTTGAGATGTACTGATTTATACAAACATATTTTTTCAAATACATTTTAATACATGCCCATTTTTTTACTCAGGCAGTGTCACTATTATAATCTTATCGCATAGTACTTTCCTACTGACAAAGATCTTTGTCAGTAGGAAAGCATATACCTTCTACCTATAATATATTATAGAAGCTTGTAAAATATTATATAGTTATTATATATTAAAATTACTTCCAGGAATATTACATGTTTCATATTTGTTATCTCTATATGACATTACAAACAAATTAACTTGGTAGGATGGTAACAATTATTTTAGATTCAAATCTACTTACACTAATAATAATATACAGTAGACGCTGCTTAGTGTAATAATTATGTACAATGTCCATACGTTGCAGCTCTTCCAAATTTGTGCCTATTTTAACTCTTTTGTCCCTGTGTCTCGACAGATTCTTTCGGGATAGTTATCAGTCGCGGTTTTCTTTTTGTATTAAATTATTTAATATCATCTTCATACACAATTTTTCATTTTAATAACGCGTGATAGGTACAATATGGCTCGAAGAGCGAAACTTCAAATGCGTCCTAAATTATGCATTTTGGGTAAATAACTTTCTCCTGGGTTCGTAAGGAAATCTTACATGTGTATAAAACTGGAAGAATAATTAACAAATGAAAACTTTGAAGCCAGCTAACTCTGTGTTTAATTTATTTTTTTTTACGATTTTTTATGTTACTTTGAGTTTGTAATGGGAAAGATTTAGCGAATAATTAAATTTAAAATTTCGTTACAAGGCATAAACAGTCTTTTTCTCTCTACTTTCAAATTTTGCTTTATCAAAATATGAACACCTCATCACTACGGAACCTGTAATATTTAATAACAATAACCGACATTAAGCATTTACATCAGACTCATCTCCATAATCAAACTCAGCTATCACGAACTCAGCTATTAAACTCATTTTTTCACGATTTTGTTTGCAGTAACAGAAATTGATATAAAATGTTCATATAATAACTTGGTGATGGCATGGTTGAATTTGGTAACAATATAGTGTTTAAAAATAAAAATAAGAAAGAATAAATAAATTAAAAAAAACGCCGTGAGCAGCGGGGCCTACAAGCCAACAATGCCTACAAGCGAAATGTGATTGAAAGTCTACAAGCGATTTGTCATTTTGGTGGTTTCAAAACTGATGATGAGTGTCCGGCTGATCGGGACTGTACAAAAAGGTTTTAAGTTCTTAAGGGTTGAACCTAAGTAAATTTCAATTTTGTGCCGATAGCAGTTAGCAGAAAAAAAGCCAACACAATTCGTACAAGGGCATTCCTACTTATCCGCCACGCTTATCCGCCAATTGCCTTTGTGTTTTATTTTTAAATATTAAAAAAGGACCTAAAATAGTAAACTGGAAGGCCTTTATGAAGATATATTTTCTTTTCAAAAAAATCCAAAATTTCTATTTTGTAAATAAAAATCCAAAATTCCTACTTTATAAATAAACCGTGACTTTAATAACATTTTTAAATTACTTAATATTTGATGTATTGCATTTGTTATAAAAAAAAGTAAGTTAATTTTTTTTCTACTCCTGTTGAAGTAGGGGAGACAGGGGCTAGTATTAACGGGGGTAAGTATTAACAGGCCATTTTCCGCCAAACTACGGACGAAAAAATTAAGTACGTCCGGTTGCTGTCATCAGTAGATGACCACGGACACGTTGTGACCAATCAGCCTTCGGCCGGTTGCCGCAAAACAAAGTTGTGAGTAAGGTGTAGATTTTATTTGGTAAAAGAACATTTTTAAGTCGACGGTTTTTTGATTTAAAGCATGATTGTATACCTAAAAGAGACTAAATTTATTTCAAACGGTAGAATATTCCATCTGGTATTGTATCTTGTTTAAATTTTACCGCATTATCAACGTATTCTTTTTAAAAATTTAAATTTGTAAAAAATTTACCTTCGGGGCAAGTATTAACAAAATGTATGGGGTAAGTATTAACATGTTAACATCTACCTCATTTAAATTTTATGCAATAAAGACTATGTTTTTAACTTCCCTATAAGGAGGTTATTGTATTCATCCCGATTTCAAAATCCAAATATCGTCATTTTCATGCTTCGAGGTTACCAAAATTTTTTTCGTGACATTGCCAAATATGTTTGCATGTATGTGTTTGTACATGTGTGAGTGTTAAATTTAAATGGTTTTAATTTTTATATCTTTTCTGCAGTGAAGCAGAGGAAGAGTTTTGCTTGATCTGAGTTATCATATATTTCAAGAATTATAATAATGTGTAGTAAGACGAAGACTAATTTTTTAATAAGTAAATATTTTTTAATATAGAAGATATTAAACGATTGTGGTTGTCTATCGAAGACTGAAAATTTGCCAATTTTTGTTTCGATATCAAGGTCAAAGTGACGTAATTTGCTACTTAATAAGGATTGACTAACTATTGCTTCAGAAAAAAATTAAAACAATGTTAACTAATTAAGTAAAGATAAATCTAAAATAAGAATTTTCTATGTCAAATTAATTCCTTTCTAATAATAAACACGTTAAATATGATACTTTGTTTTATTTCCTATAAGTACATATCTACAAAATCTCATAATCATATTAAAACTCTAATGTTAATACTTACCCCAACGTTGTTAAAACTTGCCCCGAAAGTAGGGTAAGTATTAAAAAACACATTTTTAAAAAAAAATGGGTTTTTCCATAGAAAGTACAAGGGATATGTAAGTTTTTTTTATCAAAAATTATAGACAGATAGTTGATGCTTCATAACGTTTACAAAAAAATCGCTAACTAGTTTAATTTCCGTTTAATATGTAAAAAAGTAAAATTTGTTAGTACATGCCCCTGTCTCCCCTACACACTCATTATATACCTATCTGTTAATTGTTCAGAAAGTTAAGCATTATTCAAAGGTGTGGAGGAATGACCATTACTCAGTACCTTTTTGACCAGTGAAATCATAGTATTAACCATAATTCAATGGATTTGCGATTGTTTCATGTATGATGTATCTATCAAGTTTTAATTTAATATATGTTGCGTAGTAACGTTTAAGTAAACACAGTAGTATATATTTTGTTTTGATCGCTTTATACATATTATACAAACATTTAATGAAATTAGAAATAGATTAAAAATTTGATTTAAAATTAATATTTAATTTTATTTAAATCAAAAAGGAAAAAAATCGTAAAAAAAATATGGTATTCTACTCGCTTGCAATGGCTATTACTCACTCAGATGCATTGCGACACTCGCCTCGCAAGCTCGTGTCGCAATTTTATCTTCGTGGGTCATAGCCAGGGCCGGATCTAGGGGGGGAGGAACGGGGGCACGTGCCCCCCTGGATGATTTTAGGGGCGCGAAAATGGTGAAATTTTTTGGGCGGAGCAAAATTTAAAAAATTTTTGAAGTGAGGAGCAAAAAAAAAGGTCGACAGTCATACAGTCATAATTTATGTTAGGGTCAATGGTCCTGGAGCAAGTGATGAGTAAAAAAGAAAAAAAAACGTGAATAGTAACAATTTATGATAGGGTTAAAGTGAATTTGTAAGTACGTGATGACAAAAAAAAAGGTCAATGGTGGCGATTTATGGTAGGGTCCAGGTGACTTTTTTTTGTCATTATCCAGGTACAATTTTTTTTGCTGCGAGGGGCGCCAACAGGAAAATTTGCCACCCCTCCTTATAACTCTAGGTCCGGCCCTGGTCATAGCTATCATTACTAGCTCGTTGAATAATATACTATTTTTTAAATTTTTAAAATTACTATGCGCCTACTTGTATTAGAATAAAAATAATGCATTTAAAACACATTTAACAATACCATTGAATTTCGATGTAAAAATGGGAGAAGTGGGAGGAAAAGTAACGTCGAATCCCTAAAAGGCACTAGCTGAACACTAACTCTATACACGTACAAAATTTCAGCCCTCTAGGTTTCCTTAGAGAGTCTCTAGACGTGTTAGAAAAAAAGCAAAAAAATCAAGGAAATATTGGCGTAAAAATCGTGGGGGTAAGGGTTAAAAGTTCAAACCTCCAAAAAGCAGTGGCTGACTATTAGCTTAACCTGTATAAAAAATTTCAGCCCTCTAGGTTTATTTGGGGAGATTTTGACCCGAACGAAACTGTTAAAAAACAAGAAAAATCATGTTCTTTTTGGTATATAAGTGGTGGGGGTAAGGGCTAATAGTTGAGACCCCCAAAAGGCACCCCCTTGATACTAACTCAATCCGAATACAAAATTTCAGCTAAGTTTATTTGGGTGATCCGTGCGAGTGGTACAAACTTCGAAAACGTCAAAGAAGCATGAAATTGTAGCTTAAAAATGGTGGGGGTGGGGAGAAAATATTAAAACCTCCAAAAAGCAGACCCTAGGCACGAACTCTATCACCGTACCAAATTTCAACCCTCTAAGATAATTCTGGGGAACTGTGGGCGCGTTAGATCCAGCCAAAATACTTTTTTCCCCCTCTACTCCCTCCAAATCATCCTAAGAAACTGAATTTTGGATATGTTGTAGATAATTGACCGGAACATTATTTCCAACCGGTTTGAAAAAGTTCTATTGTTTTGTTTCTCCCCACCACCCCCTTAAAGGTTGAGTCGGATCCAAAATTTGCCCAAAATTTGACTCCATTTTGATAGTATTGTTGTGCATCCGAATGAGCCCCACTTACCAAATTTCAGCTCTTAACTTCCATAGGGGGGCCCTACACATGTCAAAATGTAGCAGGAATATATATATATATATATATATATATATATATATATATATATATATATATATATTTCAGACATTTTTTTCTACAGAATAGTGTTCTACGGGTCCGAAAACACATAGCGTCTCTACTCTCGCCTCTCGCCGTTCTTATCGTATAGGCTGTATGTCTAATTTTTTCAAGAAAAATTCGACTAAAATTGTTTGGATGTTTTTTAGACAAATTGTTAGTGTGTGCCATTCACTTGTCTATTTTAGAATATATCTATAATTTATTATACTTTAACTATCTTTAAATGGGATGACTTTTCGATAGGGTGTTATTAGTGATCATAAACTTTTAAAAAGGTAAATTATTTTATTGCTTGCAACAAATACCACCCTATGTTCTCTACAATTGTGTTGAAATATATACAGTAGTATTTTAACTAAAAGAAAGTTTTTTAAGGGGAATTCTGAGGGATTACAAATATTTTAAATGTTAACCAAGGCAACACTGACAAATAAATGAAAGAGACATAATTAATTATATATCTTTTATATGCAATAAAAAGAGATAAATTGTGAAAGAGAGATAATTATATATCTTTTAAATTCAATAAAAAGAGATAAATTGTAACTAAGAGGAATTTATGCTCTATCTTTTAGTTAAAATTCTACTGTATTACCTGTTTTACGAGTAACGGTTCCTGTTTAACACTTATATAGGCAAGTAGATAACTTGCTGCGAACAATACTAATGATTATTGCCGTACTTCAAAAGTCATCCCACTTAAAGATAGTTAAAGTATACCAGAGTTGATGAGAATAGCCGACGTTTGATTATAATAAGTAGATTATTTTTAGGAACCGGCTGGTTGTGATATTATAACCACGATTGATAACATCTCCCCAAATAAACCTAGAGGGCTGAAATTGTGTGTACAGGTTAAGTTAATAGCCAGCCACTGCTTTTTGGAGGTTTCAACTTTTAACCTTTACCCCCACGATTTTTACGCCAATATTACCTTGATTTTTTTGCTTTTTTTCTAACACGTCTAGAGACTCTCTAAGGAAAACTAGACGGCTGAAATTTTGTACGTGTATTGACTTAGTACCCAGCTAGTGCCTTTTAGGCATTCCACATTACTTTTTCCCCCACTTCTCCCATTTTTACATCGGAATTCAATGGTATTGTTAAATGTGTTTTTAAATGCATTAGTTTTATTCTAATAATAATAACAATAATAATAATAATAATAATAAACGTACCTGACCTAGAAGTACCTGACCTGGTACGCTGCACGGACACTTTCTCCTCCGCCTGGGGGTTTTTGAAGCGCAGTCGCGTTTTTTTTTTCGTTAAACTTTCAATAATAATAATAATAATAATAATAATAATAATGTCAACGTGTCATTTTTACCAATAACCTCATCCCTTCCTTCCTCATAAACACTATAATAATAATAATAAACTACCCCTAACAGGTATTAACTAGTTCCGAAGGAAAGAGCTAGAAAAACTGGTCGCGTCGCGGGTCTCTCGGGTGGGCCCGCAGAAAAAGACGGATCCAGTAGAAATTCATCTTCTCATCTCGTGAGCCTGGAGTGGACGGACAGCTTGAGGAGAGATTTGCTCACGTGCCGCACACAAAGTGAGCCAGATAAGAGAGGGTACATGGCAAGGATGTACGCCATATGGTGCCAGATGCATCCCGAACACTCAAATTTAACGCCACAAAATCTGCGTGACCATGTAGCCCGAATCATTAAATTAAACATACCTACCGGACATGACTATAACCGAGAAGCTCGCGAAGAAGCTAGGGTTGCTGAAACTGCGGTGGTGGAAGTTGAACAGGATTCTGCGGTTAATGGTGAGAGCTTGGCCAATATTAACATCACAGAGCAGGATCAACCGGTAACTCATGGTGACAGCATAGTTACTGAGGCACAGACGGACTTGTTAAATCAAGCCAATACAGATACTGTGCTAGAGTCTAACACCAGAACAAGTTCAACTCCCACACACAATGATGCCGATCTAAATAAATCCCTTTCTGTCTCAAACAATTTAAGAAAACAATTTCACGATCTTCTCGATACCGATTTAGACTTTGACAAACGACCACGTTCCAAACACCGACGAACGTATGTAAAGGGCGAACAACTGACCCTACTAAACGAAATTTTGGACGATCATCTATCCCCATCCAGTGATCTCACCGACGTCGACAACGCAGTATATGCAGCGATGCGTGTTCTGACCCCATGTACTAAGCAGCAAAAGACTGCAGAGGAGAAGGCACGTATCCGTATTAAACAAATTGACACCAAGGTGAGGGCACTACGACAGCTGGTATCGCGTATCCAATGTGTGATAGAATATATTCAGACCAACAGGCGTTTTACGCAAAAGGTACGGGCTTTTGCCAGAGAACTAAGGTACCGCTATCACACAATCAATTTGGGCAATCTGTTGACCATCAAACAGACACATTTGGATAAGATGCGCGCATTGGCCCTGGCCAAGAAGAAATTAGCCCGGCGTGAACGGTGCATTCGGGAAAATAATATCTTTAAATCGAACCCTTCACGCCTGTTCGCACCAAAAAACCCTGTCGTGGAGCAACCGCCGACGGTCGACGCAATAGAAGATTATTGGCGGGGGATATATAAGACGACTAAACAGACTGACTTGGACTATATTCCCATCAGCCAGTTTAGATGGTACTGCAAACAACAGCTGGACAAAATTCCATCTCATACCATTATAACATCTATTGATAAAGAGGAAGTCGAACTTGCTTTCAAAGACAAGAAGAACTATTCGGCTCTGGGCATTGATGGAATAACGAATTTTTGGTGGAAGAAGTTCACTAGTACCCACCGCCACCTTGCCCGTATATTTTCAAATTGGTTATTTAACTGTGAGCCAATACCATCGTGGCTCGCTGAGGGAAGAACGGTCCTAATACCGAAAAAAGGAGACCTATCACAACCACAGAACTACAGACCGATAACGTGCCTGAACACTGTGTGTAAAGCGTTCACTTCCATTCTATACGAACGCATCTTGAAGGCGATTGAACCAGTGTGGACTTCGATATATGAACAACGAGGTTCAAAAAGAGGAATGTCGGGTTGCAAAGACAACTTGCTGGTCGACAGATGTGTCTGTCAGGACGCTAGACAGCACAAACGCAATCTGAGCATGGCCTGGGTGGACTATCGAAAAGCATTTGACACAATGTCACATGAGCTCATTATCTATTTGCTCCATTGTCTGCGAGTCCATCCCGACATTATTAAATGTATTGAACACCTGTTGCCGCTCTGGAAAACAAGGTTCACAATAACATCCGGTGAACGCGTTGTGTCAACGGGGTTGGTGGCATACAAACGAGGCGTATACCAAGGAGACAGCCTCAGCCCACTTTTGTTTTGCATCTCGTTGTTGCCCCTGTCAATCAGCCGGAGGGAGGAACCCGGCTACTTGTGTGGCCCGGTAGGAAACCGCGAGCATAAAGTCACACATTTATTTTATATTGATGACTTAAAACTGTATGCTTCGTCAGAGAGTGATCTCAACTGCGCTCTAAAACACGAATACACGCACGCGATCGGTATGGAGTTCGGACTGGACAAATGCGCGGTGGTGCACTGTAAGCACGGTGTAGTTCCGAATTTTGATTCACACACCCAATTAGTGGATGGAAGCATCATAGAACATCTTGATGAAGGAGCGACCTATACGTACCTTGGTGTTGGCGAAAGTCATATCCAGGATGTGCGGAACATGAAGGCCGCCTTAAGTAGTAGATATAAGCGTTTTCTCCGACAAATTAGGAGTTCTGAATTGTCGGCAAAGAATAAGACTAGTGCTACAAATATGTTAGCCATACCCATTCTTTTATATACTTTTGGCTCAATTAAGTGGAATGTGAATGAATTGGAGGAACTAAACCGAGACACGCGAAAAATAATGAACACCAACCGTAGTTTGCACCCACGCGCATCGACACAACGACTTTACCTCCCACGTGACTTAGGGGGTAGGGGGCTCCTGTCAGTCGAACGTTTACATGATCGTATAGTCTTAGGTACAGCTTGTCGTGTACTTAACAGTTCAGACCCGCTTTTGCAACTCGTCAGGGACCACGAGCTTGCTGGCGTAGGCGCATTTTTATTCACAGCAGCGCAACGTGCCGCCGATATCTTGGGCTTAGCCTTCGATCCGCGTAATCGCGACGATGATGACAACATTCTTTCACTATCACAGTCGCGCCAAAAGTCGGCAATCCGAGCCGAGCAACAACATCTGCTCAATAAACATCGCGATAAAGTTCACCAGAGTATGTTCTACCGTCACCTTGACAACCTTGGCCTTTCGAGCGAACTCACTTGGGCTTTCTTGAGAGCTAATGGACTTAAATCGGAAACGGAGGGTTTTATCACGGCAGCTCAAGATGGAGTGTGGAACACCTTAACACACCAAAAATATGTGATGGGTATTAAAGGGGTTTCGAATACCTCGTGTCGGGCATGCAAAGCATACCTGGAAACCTTAATGCACCTGACTTCAGGTTGTTCTTATTATGCTAAATCCACCTATTTCCATCGCCATAATGCTGCGTTGCGCGTGCTCTACTTTTATCTTCGTCATCATTACGAAGTTGACAAAACACCAGTCTTGCCCTACGATCCTGCGGAAGTAGAATCCTTTGTTGCCAACCAAAACTGCAAGATCTTTTGGAACATGCCGGTTGCAACTACCAGGCAATTGAGTGCTAATAAGCCTGATGTTGTGCTCTAAGATTTAACATCTCAAACTATGTATGTTATCGAGCTCTCCGCTCCGGCGGAAACTAACGTAGTCGAGAAAGAGGAGCAAAAAAGGATTAAATACCAAGATCTAATACATGAACTGCGACAACTGTACCCGGGCTATACTGTCCGCTTGGTCGTACTTATAATCGGATGTCTGGGGGGTATGCATAACTCCTTTGTGCGCAATCTTAACATCATTCCGGCTTGTAGATCTCACGCGAATATGTTAGCGGCGTCAATGCAGAAGTCAGTTATTATCGGGACGCTCCGCACGCTTCGGTCGCACGAGACGAACTTTTCCGGGGGTTCATGAACATCTTTGAATCCCCATGCCCCGTTTAGAGCGGGTCCTCGAACATCCATTAGATCTGCCCTCGAATCTCCCACTGCGAAGGTCTTGCAGCGAGGTTCGGGGATTTATTAGGTAGGGAAGACCAGGAAGGGGATGCTGTATGACGGACATTACGTACCTGACTTTGAAGTACTTGACCTGGTACGCTGCACGGACACTTTTTCCTCCGCCTGGGGGTTTTTGAAGTGCAGTCGCGTTTATTTCGTTAACAATAATAATAATAATAATAATAATAATAATAATAATAATAATAATAATAAACGCCCTGTGGGTGGGGGCTTCACTTTGCAGAATTTGCCCACAGTAAGTCCTGCTTGTCGTAAAAGGCGACTAAAAGGACACCCCATTAGGATGGTGAATAAAAGCAAAAAGCCTCGGAAAAATGCCGCTGCCGGTGGAGCGACCGGGCGCATCAGGGTCACCACTGAATGTGACAGTTTAGATCGCGGTGACGACAGGCTGGGTTCTAGGCAGCCACCTGTCAGCTGTAATAACACCTTCAGCCAAAATACTACTGCCCTACTTACAGAGCCCCCAACACCTTTGGCTCAGCCGACTTTAAGTGTTTCCTCGGAGCATTCTTTGGGGACCACTAAAGCTGGTAAGAAGCGTGTGCGTATGCAATGGACAGATGAACTGAATGAATTCATCGTACGCACATACTTCCAAGTTACTAGACTTGAAACGGACAAAACTGGTTACCGTACGAAATTACATCAAGAGTTCGCGCGCACCTACCCTCACCTTAGTCGCGTCACTGAACAGAGACTGGCAGACCAAAAACATGTCAGACACGAAAGCGAACTAGGCATTCACAGCCGTCTGTCATTGAGCCAACATCTACGCTCCCACAAAAGTCTCGTCGTACGAACCAGTATACACCAAAATAGACGCATAACACCTCGTTTCAAGCAACAACAACAATATAAGGAGTGATGTGACAAACCCGTCCGTGAATGTACTACGGTACTTTTACGGATTGGTTTGGCACATTACCCTTCCACAGAGCCTAATACCTTGCATAATGCCGGTATAGGTGAATGTTACCCAGTACTGTCCTACTGAGTAGTGAGCGCCAGGTTGGCGTAAAAGTCTATAATAATAATAATAATAATAATAATAATAATAATAAACTTTATTCAAGCCAACCATTTACACAGTTATAGACTGCGTCAATTTTACATGCGAGTGATTACATAAAATCTACTACATTGTAGTTATTTAGTTGAAGCAAAATACTTTTTAGCTGGGTCTTGAATTTAAAAACCGGCAAGTTTTTAAGATCATTTGGTAGTTTGTTGTACAATTTCAAACAAGAATTTAGTGGCCCTTTAAAATCTTGTTTAGCTGATATGCGCACTGTACATAATTTTTTTATTTCTAGTTTCGTACTTGTGTTTGCTAATGTTCGAATCAAATAGCACAAGGAATTTTCTAACCATTATATAGTATATATAGATCATACAGAGCCAAAATATTACAGTAGTATATATAGATCATACAGAATCAAAATATTCTTCGTCACATACGCCGCACCTATGTGGTGCACTGTTTCATCTGGCAACATTGCCAAATTGCAACTGTTCCAGAACAGGATACTTCGTCTTATCCTCAACGCCCCGCGACGTACCCCGGTACGTCAACTACATCAAAAATCAGGCGTTGAACCTGTTCTTGACTACATTATGTCACTAACTTCACGTCACCTGGCCAGATGCCGTCTTCACCACAACGACCGAATTGCTGACATGTTTCTGCCTTCAAAGACACTCTCCAAGCGGAGCAAGAAGTTCATCCTGCCGATAGATATCTCCCCACCGTGACTGCCCTCGGCCCCGGGGGGCGGTCAAATGTGTACGTGCGGACGGAGTAAATGAAGAGAAAGTGTCTGCGTAAGTGTTTTTAGGTTAAGTTTTTATTTTATTTTTAATTATTAATGTTTAAATGTTTTTTGAAAATTTTCCTTTGTATAGAGTCATTAATAATTAAGTTTTCTCATGTATTGTATTACTTAGGTGTTAGGTTAGGGTTAAGCACTAGTTGTAGGTACCTAGAATTAAGTAATTACATAAAAACTTAGATTATAGATCATACAGAGTCATAATACAAGTAGGCGTGTATAGTAATTTTAAAAATTTTAAAAACAAAAATTAACTTACTTTTATAGCAAATGCAATACACAAATATTAAGTAATTTAAAAATGTTATTAAAGTCACTGTTTATTTATAAAGTAGGAATTTTGGATTTTTATTTATAAAAAAGAAATTCTGGATTTTTACTACTTAAGGTCCTTTTTTAATGTTTAAAAATAAAACACAAAGATAAGCATGGGTAGGAATGCCCTCGTACGAATTGTGTTGGTTTTTTTCCTGCTAACTGCTGTCGGCACAAAATTGAAATTTACTGTGATTCAGCCCTTAAAAACTTAAAACCTTTTTTTTTAAGCCCCGATCAACCGGACACTCATCAGTTTTGAAATCACCAAAATGACAAATCGCTTGTAGACTTTCAATTACATTTCGCTTGTAGACATTCAATACCGAAGATGAAGGGAAAAATTCGACTTCCGTGATGGGGCGCCGCTGCTCACGGCGTTTTTATTCACAAAATATAAATTTTGGAGTTTTTGGAAAGAAAAAATATCTGCACAAAGGCCTTCCAATTCACTATTTAAGGTCCATTTTTATTTAATGTTTAAAAATAGAACACAAAGGCTAGTGACGAATAAGCATGGGTAGGAAGACCGTTGCACGAATTGTGTTGGCTTTTTTCCTGCTAACTGCTATACACATAAAATTGAAATTTACTGAACTTTGGCCCTTAAAAACTTAACCCTTTTTTTAAAAAAGCCCCGATCAGCAGGACACTTATCATCAGTACTGAAAACACCAAAATGACAATCCGTCTGTACCCTTTCAACCACATTTAGATATCGTAAAAATACCGAAGATATAGCGAAAAATTCGACTTCCGTGATGAGGCTCCGCTGCTCACGGAGTTTTTTAAACTATACTTAATAAAAAAAATTGTTAAAAGAAAAATCTATCGTTTTATTCACGCCCATCCCTAAAAAATAAAACTAATTTTAGCGGATTTCGAAAACTCGAAATTCAGCTGTTACAGTTGGTCTCACGGCGGAACCTGTGACCGAGACTATAACAGAAATATGTTTTGAGGTCCCTAGAATACGAAAATGATATTCACTAAAATTTGTATATATATATATATATATATATATATATATATATATATATATATATATATATATATATATATATATATATATATATATATATATATATATAATTTTTGCTGTCATTTTGGTGTAATTTGGTATCATTTTGGTGTAATAAGGTGTATTTTTGGTGTCATGTTGGTGTAATTTTGATGTTATTTGGTGTATTTTTGGTGTCATTTTGGTGTAATTTGGTGTATTTATGGTGTCATTTTGGTGTAATTTGGTGTAATTTTGGTGTTAATTGGTGTATTTTTGGTGTAATTTTGGTGTATTTTTGGTGTAATTATGGTGTATTTTTGGTGTCATTTGGTTTATTTTTGGTGTAATTTTGGTGCATTTTTGGTGTTGGTGTTACTTTACGTCAATTCTGCTCTGGTTGTACTATATAAGGTCATATCGATATAAAACTAATCAGTGTTATGCTATAAATCAAACTATTCACATCTATCGAAAAAAAATGTTTGAGTGCACACGTTGTGATAAGACATTTTCGCGGAGAGATTCTCTTTTACGTCATATGAAAAGAAGAGTGCATGCTCGAGGACATCAAACAAACAATAATGGTTAGATGGAAAATAATGGAACACAAGTGAACAATGCGGAGAAGAGGAGACTTTCAATACAAAGTGAATCGTCAAAATCGAATGATGAAGATGATGATAATGGAACCGAATATAGCTTTGAAACAAGAAATGATATTGAACAAAAGGAAGATAAAGCACCAGTATTTCAAAATCAACACGAAAATGTTACAGATCTATCTAAAAGAAACTTGAATACTTTTAATGAAAGCATGAAAACCGCAGCAGAAGCAATTAAAAGTAAATTCGATTCTTTAAAAAACTCGCATAATATTCTACAATCTGTGGATGACGAAGATAATCGATCTAACGAATAAAAAGATTCACAATCGCCTGATAACTACAAAGAAACAAGTTTTACTCCAAAAGTGGCTGGTCTCTTGCAAACTGCTCTAGATATATTAATGATCAAAGAGCTTCAGAACGCATGCGCAAAGGACGAAGCACAAGAAGATAAAAATTCAGAAGAAAAGGAACAACCTTCAACATCAAATTCAATAAATGGAGAAGCTAAACGTCTGAAGTATGATGAAAACGCTAACCTTCATTCGAACCCTGTTGATGAAGAAGAATATTTTAATGATCCGAACCATTTAGTCGATGAGCTAAGAAGTTTAGCAACTCAAACACAAATTGGAGAAGAAATGGTTAATAGTATGTGCAATTTAAAGGAAAGGCATCATATTGTAAATTCCAGCTTTGCGGATTATATCGAAAATGAGAAAAAACGAAGCCATTTTAATAATTTAAAGAAAAGCGATACTGGGAGGCGAATTATCTCGCTAACTCGGAAATTGGAAAAGCATGATATTATTGAACCAGTGTTAAAGTGTGTATCAAATGATGACGGAGACAGCGATGAAAAAACATCTGCTAGCGACAACGAAGATACTGCGAGCGAAGGAGAATCTGATGATGACGAGAATACAGTCGTCGACGGTGGTGATGAAAAAATTGCTAGTAAAGGGTTATATTTACGACCCTATAGGAGGCTTTAAAATAAACTCTTAAGATTTTATGAGTTGAAAACTAAACCAATAGTGTAACTTTTCCAATAGCTGTATACCAAAGTTAATTATTTAATAAAATATTTTAAAAATTATGTGAGTGTTATTATTTCTTACATACCACAGTTCTTAAACAATTTTAGTAATTCGTTAAAAAAAAGATCGTCGAAATGATTTTTCTTACAACGAACTATGTAATGTGTATTTTCAGAGCTATTAAAATAGGTAATGTTTTTACTTGCTCCTGAATATAGGCAATTAAATTGCATTGTCCTATTAACATTCGGGTGCGATAGAACATATGTGTAAACTATGTAATTCTTACAAATAAGTATTTACCCATATTATTAATGAGTTGTTAATTTGAAGTATCGTTTGAGCAGTAATGATGTAAAACTGTCAAACAGGAAAGGGTTAATTAATTGAATTCAGCTTAATCCCGAAAAAATATTCCTATGGTTTTAGTGTCTACAGAAGGCTTTGAGTCGCTTTTTAAAAACGATGAGAGTTATTTACTTTCCACCCTGTACACATATTTATTCTCAAAGTATTAGTTTACATTTTTAATTCGTTACTCACAATTAGAAATATTTTATATATAATTTTTTATTATTTACGTCTTGTAACTGCTATTGTCTTTTAATGACTTCTGAATATTATTTTGACGCGATATTATTTAAAATTTTGCTAAATAGTTAATAATAATAAAACACATAATAGTATAGAGTAGGAATGTAAAAAATGTTGATACTTGTTTTAAGATATTTTAGATAAGTATAAAAAAATTGTTAATCTTATTACAGCTGTTTACAAAAACTAGAGGTCATTTAATACCTATAGGTATATTTAACTAATTGTTAATAATAACAGGTAATAAATTTGACAAAAACAGACAAATTTTTTTAGATAAGTTATAAAATATTAAAAGGAAATTTTCTTAAAATATTGGGAATATGTGCAATTAAGGCTAAAAATATCTATGAGAAGAAACTAAATGTTTAAAACTATTTTAAATTATCTGTATTACATATTAAGTTTTAAAAATATTAAGAAATATGATTTTTTACAATATATTGATATTGTAAAAAATATGTTTTTTAACGGCGTAGAAACCCGTACTTTTAACAGAGTACTGTATCTATGCAAAATATTATATTACTATATATTTTAAAAAATTCGTTTTTATTTAATTGTTGATGATCAAATATTTTTACATTAAATGAGTAAATTCTTATGTATTTTATCACACGATATCGCGTGATTAGCGATATAGTAAAGTAATCATGGTTATTTATAAGGTACATATTTAAAAAAAATACATGCTTAGATGTTTATAACATAAGTAAGTAGCGATTTTTTTTAGCTGAGTAATATGTATTCTGGTATTTTATTTCACCATCGAAAAAATATACAGATAAAAAAAATATATAGAGTGTTACATTTTTTATAAAATTTACGAGTATATATGGTGTACCATAATTGTAAATGGAATTTTTTATAACATTTGATAATAGTTTTCAAACATATTACTTTTTGCTAGCAAAAATCGGCATATGAATAAAAACTAACATTCCAACTCATAGTCATATATTTAAATTATACAACATTAATAATATCAAATAGTTATACATAAATTTATGGGGAATTTATATATTCGAATCAAGTTTAGGGTATGATATTAAAAATTAGTTTAAATCTTTTAATGACATCAGTAAACATACATACATACGACTTATTTAACTCTTTGCACTCAAGCAAAAAAAAAGTGAGTTGTAAATAGGCTGGTAAGACATGTAGCACATGACAACAACCGACGTTCTTTTTTTGACGGATTCTTTTGACGTTCTAACCTTGTTTCCCCAAAGTTGAATACTAAATGCGCTAAATACGTCCTCAATGCTGTTTTTATTAATTTTTAATTTTAAAAAGATAATTCAACGTGATTTTGTATTATTTTATTTACAATTTTTCTAATAAATGAATGTGTTTGCAGTTATTAAATAAAATATTCATGTAATGTGAAGTATGAGCAGTCATTACAGTTCAACATTCAGTGTGTCATGTGGTACATGTCTTATGATCCAACAGACAAAACACCTTTAAATATGGTAGAGTTAATGGACAAACCACCTTGTCATGCTGTACATGTCTTATAAGTGCAAAGGGTTAAGCAAGCTCGCACCTATAAAAACCAGTTTTATTTTAAAGAAAACATTAGTTACTGAATTCCAACAGTTTGACTCTAGATATCGCGCAATGACGACCGACGCTGCGATTGTTGATTTCCAAGGCTTTGTAAGCACAACAAAGGGGGAATTCTATATAAAAGAATTGGCTGTGTTGAAAGTCGATTCTTCCGAAGAAAATTATGGTGAAGATTATATACTACAACACTATACCAGCGGAGTGGCCGAGCGTGCTTGTGCACTAAGCGCTTGCCGACTGGTAGGCCTGGGGTTCGAATCCCGCGGCCGGCTATGCTTGTGAAGGTTTTCTGCAGTTTCCCTTCACAATTCCAGATGAATATCGGCATAGTGCCTTCAGAAGACGGCTGCAGACGCATACCTACCAAATCCTAGCCCTCACACCACTTTCCTTGTCCTCCACCCACATCATAAATGTATAATATAATGAATAAAAAAATTTGTAACGAATAAATAAAGTGTACAAATAATGATGTGGGTGGCGTCTGTTATAGACTGAATAGTCTCAAAAACGGACGTTAAACGCATTATTATTATTATTATTATTATTTACTACAACACTATATTTTCAAGTCACCAATACCGTTTTGCGGATTAAGCGAAAAAGATCAGCGCACAGCTCGCTGGTTGCGGAAAAATCATCATGGGTTCGCCTGGATGGATGGACATATTGAATACGAGGAACTACAATACATTTTAATAAACAATCTGCACGGAACTCGAATCATCTATACGAAAGGTGAAGAAAAAGTGCGGTATTTGAAACGACTACTACCATCAGCGCCGATCATGAACTTTGAAGAAATAACAATTTGTCCCAAGTTGGGAGTCATAACATCAACATACACTAGTCCTCGATGCGGCCATCATTCCGGAGCAACTTGCGCCATGGAAAATGTTATATCCATATACAAATATTATTGTAATAACATTTAAATACTTTATTGTAAAATATATCTTTTAAATAAATTTATTAAAATAAAAAAAAAATGTGTTTTTATTTAGAGGAAAACCTGTATAAACCCGTTTTCCGATAAAAATATTATAAAATTATGAATCAAGGTACAGAGTTCGCGGTGGTTCAGACTAACAGCGCCATCTTTTAATGGAATTTTGAATGAAGGTACAGGGTTCGCAGTGGTTCAGAATAGCAACGCCATCTGTTGACAATTTTTCAAACTTACGCACAGGGATCGCTAGTATCCGGATGAGCAGCGCCATCTAGTAGTGAATTTACAGGGCTCAAAGGTGGCTGCGCCATCAATTAGGGAAATTTTCAGTTCTTAGGTTCGGTTAGGTTAGAAAAAATTTTGTTACGTTGGCTTAGGTTAGAAAAAATATTGTTAGGTTAGGTTAGGTTAGATCAAATTTCCTTAGGTTCCGTTAGGTTGGATCAAGTTCCATTGGGTTCACTTAGGTTGGACAAAATTTTGCTCCACCCACCGCCGGAGGCTTCTAGAACCGCCTCGGTAGTTTGCCTTCGGCCCGAGGTCGGCCAGAAAATCGGGAGGAGGGGAGGAGACCCCCGTTCTCTTATATTTCTACTACTATATATATATATATATATATATATATATATATATATATATATATATATATATATATATATATGTATATATTTATGTATCAGCACGATAACTCTCTAGCAAAACTTTCTAGGCTTACGAAATTTGGTGAGAACGAGAAATCTTTTTTGGAAAGTTGCATCAAAAATGTCAAGTACATAAATATTAAATACTTGACATTTTTGATGCAACTTTCCAAAATTGATGCTGACTAATTTGATGCTCGCAAAAAATTTCTAAAACTGATGTTTCCATTATCGGTGCTATACTGTAATTTTTGCATGATGTGACACCTAGGTAAATGTAATTAAACAATGACTTGGTACCTGATTCACACTCCTGATTTCTAGCAATCACATATTAGTCTTGATGTTCCAAACCAAAAATTTCCGGTTTTATTTGTGAGCAACTCCCCCCCCCCTGCCTTCCGCTGATGTCTCTTGGCGGCTGGCTAGAGTCATCTAATTGTAAAAATGCTTACTTTTTGGTATAAAAATGGCGGGGGTAAGTGTTAGAATTTGAGACCCCCAAAAGCCACACCCTTGACACCAACTCAATCCGAATACTTTCACCTGTAAGCGTGACACAAACTTTGAAAACGTCGAAAAAGCATGAAATTGTAGCTTAAAAATGGTGAGGGTGGGGGTAAAATACTAAAACCTCCCAAAGGCACACCCTAGGTACAAACTCTATCAATTCCAACCCCTTACGTTAATACTGGGGGGCTGTAGGCGTGTTAAATCCAGCCAAAAATTTTTTTCCTCTTATACTCCCTCCAAATCACCCTAGGAAGCTAAATTTTGAATATGTTATAGATAATTGACCGGAACATTATTTCCAACCGATTTGGAAAAGTTTTATTGTTGTCTTGACCACCCTCTTAAAAGTTGGATCGGATCCAAAATTTGCTCAAAATTTTACCCCAATTTTACAATATTGTTGCCCCACATAATGAGCGCCACTTACCAAATTTTAGCTCACTCCGTTCATAAGGTATGCTTCGATCCCGTTTATATCTAACCAAGCTAATTAACTGCGCAAAATATTCGACGAACAAGGTGTAAAAATCTGTGTATACAAATTTTGTTGTACAGATTGTTCCTCTATTTATATTGGTCAAATTGGCCATAAGTTTTCGAATAGGTTTGCGGAACACCGATCTGCAATAAAATCAGCAAATACTAAAAATTATTCGGCAATAGGGGAACATATTCTGGATACCGACCACAATTTTATTATTGATAACATTTTTGACATACTTCATTTCTGCCCGAAAAGCGCCACCTTGGACTTTCTTGAAAATTTAAATATTGCATATCACATAAATTCGAATAAAACCGTTCTGAACGAGACTGCGCAGTTGAACACGTTTCATCATTGCACGACTATTATGAAGATGATTTCAAATCATTCTCATCACCAATTTATTACGAAGTCTCGAACCCTTTACTTGTGCAATCTGCAAGTGATGTTTAAACACAATTGTTTAAAATTTTTTATAAATATGGTTCTTACCAGTGATTTTTTTCAATTTCTTTTTCAATTTTTTATTGTTCTTTAACTTCATCGGTTCACATCTAGGTTTTTCATTTTTCTTTATTTCAAATTTCATTTTATTGTCTGGGTAACTTTTGGTTATGACCTTGTCAGAGGTCAAACTGGTCTTGGTTATTTTGTTCCACCCTATTGTATGTATGTTCCTTCATGACTTTTTTTGGTTTTTATTTATTTATTTATTTATTTATTTTTTGACTGCTCCGGTTTACCATTGGAGCTCGTTGGTTGTTCTCAGTGTGTACCGGTTTTTATAGGATTTTTTATCTAATCTTGACTTTTTATTAACCTTTTCACCGCTTTCACATTACAATTGTATAATCTAATTTGATTTTTAATTTGATTTTTTGACAATAGTTGTCCAGTGTCATGTCATTTCATTGACTTTTGATAATGATCATGAATTGATCGAAACGTGTCGAGCCACTATTCATAAAAAGTGTGGTTTTGAATTAGAATTTTGCCAGATTGTCGTACATAATTAAATTACATATTAAAATTTAAGGAAAGGATTTTTGGAAAATAATCACCAGTTGTAATTTGAAAAATAATTTTTATTCAGTGCGACGTACGTTTCGGTTTTTTTTTTTAAAAAACATCCCCCTCCTCAGGCCTTATCAATAAAATAAAATTAAATTAAATTAACAATGTAGGTTATGATAGAAACAGCAAAAAGAAGAATGTTTTAAAATACTTACAAATAAATTTTATTAAAAAATATCCTTTAACACGTCAATTTTAAGATAAAAGAAATAAAATTAAAATTAAAAATAGAATAAAATAAATATTGAAGTTTACAGAAGTTAAAAACTGCACATAATTAGACAAAACAATTAAATTATTAATAAAAAACATAATGAAAACTAAGTAAAAATATAGTACTAATTAAAAGCAATCAAATAAAGTAAAAAACATCTTTCTACTAATTACAAATACAATGTAATTGTGTATGTTTGTTAATGTGACTTCAGTGTATTATATTTTTTTAATATATGCATATTTGACATTTACTGCGTTGAATGATTTTTTAGAAACTTCTGCGCATTTTTACACATTGTTTGATAACATGTCAAGTTTGACACATCAGTTTGATTATTACAATGTGTTTTTTGGGTGTTTATCCATAAGCCTTCTAAAATTAATCTTTTACGGTAAACTTTTTCAAATTGTAGCACTTTGGTGTCATCAAAAACAAAACGGTGGTCGTTTTCATTTGAATGTTGTGCTAAACCAGTTTTGAAATCGCCCCTTTTCAGATCCCATCGATGTTGTTTTAAGCCGATGTTCAAGCATTTTCGAAGTCTGGCCGATGTAAAAGGCTTCGCACGAACCACAAGGGACTGAGTAAATTAAATTATCTATCTTTTCAACTGGTATGGTTGGTTTCAGGTTTGAATGGAAAAAGTTTTTAACGGTGAAAGGATAGTTAGACACCGGTCGTATGCCATTGGATTGGAGAAGCGCAGATACAGGAGCAATCCGTTGTCCTAAGTATGGTAATGTTATAATATTGTCACTTTCTGTTTTCCTAATACTGTCAGGATAAGTTAAAGTATTATAACTGCGGTGCACGATTGTTTCCACTAAATCGTTAATTATTGACGAAGGAAAATTATTTTTCAGTAAGATGTCTTTAGCAGTTCCTATTGTTTTAGGGCGGTGCTCGGGATGAGTTAAATTAACTGCCCTATTTATAATACTATAGGCAGTGTTGCGTTTAACATGTAATGGGTGTCCGGAATGCCAGTTTATGAGCCTAGATGAGCAGTAAGATTTTTTATGCCACATTGTAGTAAGTATGTTGTTGCTACCTCTAGTAATAAGCACATCTAAAAAAGCTATTTTCTTGTCGTTCGCGAGTTCAGCAGTAAAACACAGTTTTTCTGAGAAAGAATTAAATACGTCAAGAATGTGCTGTGTGCCATCCTATGGGATACACGTCAAGATGTCATCAACATATTTATAAAAAAACGGTACGGTATAATCTAATTTTTCTAGGCAAACATCAACTAGCAGATCCATAACCACATTACAAGCAATAACAGATATCGAACTACCCATCGAAAAACCAGAAATCTGCTTAAAGACACCCTCCGCGAATTTGGTAGTAAAAAAAGAATTATTTATTATTAAATGCAGACCCTCCAAGAACACATCATAATCTAAGTTAGTAAAAGGTTGTATATGCGTCCAATTCTTCTCAACCCACTCCAGAAAGATGCTCGTAGGACAATTTGTAAAAAGTGATTGGACGTCTAAAATTGTCCTACGAGCATCTTTCTGGACTGGGTTGAGAAGAATTGGCTCTTATTTCTTTGGAACATTGGAACAGAATATATATATTCAACTATTTTAAATACTTCTAGTGTTTCAATAGTATTTTAGAGATTTCAAATTTAAAAGCTGATTGTTTCATTGGAATTGGGACTATTCAAAACAACGTCGCTTGAAAGCCGTTCGTAAACACATTGCTTAAAAACGAGCATATTTTTAATTTCGATGATGGTTTTTTTGGGGGAAGGGGAGGCTGGATAATAATAAAAGAAAATTAACAGTTAAATTATTTTACACAAAAATAAATTTACCGTGCTGTTAAAAAGGTACATTTCCAAATATAATTTTTTCAATCTAAAATCATACAAAAAAGTTTTCAGTTAAATTGTATTAGTATTTTTATTTAGCTACTGAGGACGGCATAAATCATGCCGAAAAATTTTTGGAATGCAAATAAAGAAAGGATGTTACATTGAAGTTTGTTGTGAATTCTTATTCCTTAATCTCCATGGAAAATAAGTCAAAAAATTTTAGGAATTGGTTACAAAGAATACTTTTAACTTCTTACCTTAATCCTAACTAATGTTATAAATGAGAAAGTGAGTTTGTTTGTTCGTTTGTTTGTTTGTTTGTTTGTTTGTTTGTTTAACTGGCTTTCATACCTCAACAGTTTAACCAATCAACTTTAAACTTTGCACAGACGTAGCTTGCGGGACAGAGATGGTTGTAGGCTACTTTTTATTTCGGGAAAATATTTCATTCCCGAGGGAAAATATCTTAAATTACAACAGCTGACCATAAAAAACGGAAAACTGATGTCAAACTTTGTATATTATTAACAGAAGGGATGAAAAGAACACAGACTACATTTTACCCCGGGAAAATATCTCATTCCCGTGGGAAATCTCATTACTGTGGAAAAATATGTTTTAAATGAAACAAAAAAACGATTCTTTGAGTATGTTCGAACTTAACATATTGTTAGCAAAAAGACTGATACACAGCTATAAACATAGGTTACGTTTTACTCCGAGAAAATATCTGATTCCCGAAAGAAAATGTATTTAAAACGATATAAAAAAAAATCATTGACTTCATTCGAATTTTACATATCGTTAAAAGAATGTTATAGCCTATCTTTTACCCTGGGAAAACATTTTACTTCTGTGGAAATATCCAAAAATAAAAGTAACAGTGTTCAATGGCGACACGATGAAAGTACACTATATACGTTTTGGCTAGATGTTATAATTTATTAATTATTAATTAATTAATATATATTTCTATCACTATACGGGCATACTCTTCTATCACTATACGGGCATACGGGCATATATTTCTATCACTATACAGGCATACTATACGGGTGTACTCTACTCTTTGAATTACTATAACTCAGTTAAAAAATGTCGTACAGCGATGAAAAAAAAAACGAAATCAAAGGAAAAATACCCCTGTCGCAGAATCTGCATAACAGCGAATTTCCAAATATTGGTTTTTGGAAATTTCCAAACTGGTTATTGGAAATGTCCAAATTTCGTAACAATTTTACGAGTTTTCTATATTTTATAATGAATTGAGACAGAAATACAAATTACTTATTACACTGACAAAGAGAGCAAAGTGGGCCAAAAGTGAAAATTACAATTTTCTCGCAAATTACTTAACATAGAAAGAAAATTATAAGAACATTTTCTTCATAATTTCTTTTTCTTTTCAACGATGTAAAAATCGAACTGTCTAATGATAGGATCGAATGAAAAAAATGGCCAGAAAACCTACTTCTGGGCATCTGATGTGTCTGGTTAAAGAACTTAGCCGAGCCAGATCAAAATCCAGCTCCCGTACCAAATTTCATAAGCATTAAACGTTTCGTTCGAAAGTTATCGTGGCGCGTTATATATATATATATATATATATATATATATATATATATATATATATATATATATATATATATATATATATATATATATATATATATATATACCATGTGATTTTTTTGAGAATTGCCATTATTATTACAACCAAATTTGTATGATAGAAATGGTACTGGAAAAGATTCTTGTCTTGGATGTAATGGAAATGTAACCAACCAGAACAGTATCGGTTGAAGTAGCCTCAAGTACATATGCGTATTTTTACCGCCTAGCTAATAAATTGAAGAAAAATTAAAAAATTAAACTTGAGTAAAAAAATTCTTTTTGCTCATTTATGTTGTTAATTAATGCATTAGATCAGTTTTATCGAAAAACTAATATGCAGTCTCATTTAAAAATCTATAAGTTTGTATCATAGCTCGAAAACCATAAGAGCTATAAAGCTCCTGACTATAGCAATCGGTTGCCCCCGTCGATATCTACAACTCTTATTTGAATAATTTTTCGATTAAATAAACGGATTGGCTGTAATAAAAATGGCAACTCTTAAAAACTCACACAGTATATATATATATATATATATATATATATATATATATATATATATATATATATATATATATATATATATATATAAATTTTAGTAAATATCATTTTCGTATTCTAGGACCTCAAAATATATTTCTGTTATACTGTCGGCCTCAGGTTCCAAAGTGACACCGGGCGTAATGGCTGAATTTCTGAAAGTAGAGATTCTAAGGTTTCATTCTGTTTTAAAATCAACGCTCTCTAACCATATCTAATAGTACTATGTACATATATTTTTTGATCCTAAATTTTTTGGCGATTTTACGTCTTTATATAATAAAAATAGTGTTTTATGTTTAAGTCCCTGCAAATTCGGCAATAAATATTAGAGAGCATTGACTTTAAGACAGAATGAAAGCTTAGAATTTCTACTTTTAAAATCTTTCTTTGAAATTTCTTTATGTTGTACTGTTTTTGATTTATGGTTAAAAAAAAACTTGATTTTATGGGTCGATTCTGTAACTACATTATTACAGACTGTTATTTTGCAGTACAGAGCTCTGTAAAATTGTTTTTAACAGAATGTTAAAAATTTGGTATTCTGTAAGACACTATGTTAAGATGCCAATTACATTTTATATATTCTACTGTTGTTGAACTATTTATGTTAAATTACCATGGATTTGTGTATATAAAATGTAAAAAATTAATTCTTTTATAGCGATTTATGTTAAATGGAGAGATAAATTATGTGTATTATCCATATATATTAAACTCACGTAAAATTATCATGATTATGGGTTAAGCTATTTCTAAATTAGATATTTGGGAATTCTCTAGACAACCAGTTCCTTATAATGGTTATAATATTTCAGGCCACGCGTCAAATTGTAAAATAGGCATATGTACCTATAATGCTATAATTTCGATATCTAATTTACACACATCAGAGCTTTCCGTAGATATCGGTACCGATAGTTTTAGAAATACTTCGAACCCACCAAGTCTCTGGGGAAAATTTTTCATAAATTATTGACACTTTTATGGGTAAAAATTTTTTAAAACAAATTGTGAAAACAGGTAAAGTGAGGAGCGCTTATTCACTATCAAAAGACAATGCATTGTGCATTAAATACGTAGACAACAAAATAAGAATTGACAATACTATGAATAAGAATACTTGTTGAAATACATTAAATAATTGAAGCACTGTCGAGAAAAGGTAAAACGCTTCATGTGGACAAATTGTGTCAGTGCGATTTTGTCCTGAAAACATTCACTGTATATAAAAAAAATATAATTCATAATAAATTTATTTTATTTGAAATTACATCCTATCCGATTTAAGAACACTGCACAATTTCCTCAACAGTCTTCTTACTACAAAAAATACTTTATGATCACATACTTACGGATATCAAATAATTCAAAAAATGACAAATTAAAACGTCAAAATATTGAATTTATAAAAAACGCAAAAATCAAAATTATCAATATTTAATAATATCCATAGTAATTAGCCTATTTAACAGCTCTGTAAAGTTTATGGCGAGTGTTTTGAATGCTGTAAAGTTTACAGAGCAATAACAGAATGTTAGCTAACATTTCTGTTAAAAATTGCGTACAGAATACCATTTTTTAACATTCTGTAATTTAACAGTCTAACAGAGGTTTACAGACTGTAAATAGTTACAGAATCGACCAATTAAACTTGAATTTAAAATGGAATTTTTACGTTCAAAGCTCACTTTTTTCCTTTAATTTATACATATATATATATATATATATATATATATATATATATATATATATATATATATATATATATATATATATATATTTATATACATATATATATGTATATATATATATATATACACACATATATATATATATATATATATATATATATATATATATATATATATATGTATATATATATATATATATATATATATATATATATATATATATATATATATATATATATATATATATGCTTGCGAGCGGCTTACAAGCGGCGTTGTTTTGAATGGTCCCATTGACTATAAAAATCATAATCTCGCTGATTTAAAGTAGAATGACTACAAAATAATTATAGATATTTTTAATAAAAGCACGTCTCCGCGAAGAACATATCGCAGCTTATAAAAAAAATCCCAAATAGCAAATCACCAACCTACTCCCCGTCGTCGGTTGTGTTTAATATTATCTATAAGTAATTTATACAACTTACAGCACAAAAAGAATAATATTTTTTCGATCTTCTTCATAAATTAATAATTTTTGTTTTAATGATTCATCCCATCAGTTGTGGAGTTGTGCGTTACGGGACTAGTTCTTAAAGTCCTAATACGACTTTTTTTGGGCGTATTAGAAATGGAAACTTACAGAAACTTCCACTTGCTGTACTATATAAACCTGTGTAATCATTTATCTTTTTAATTTAATAATGTGTGACATAATTTTGTGAGAACTGTAAAAACAAAACAATAGATTTTTTGTTGATAATTACGCTGACGGATTTTTTCATCCCTTAAATTATTATTATTAGTTAATACTAGAATTCAACTTATTGTTAATATTATTAAGAGATAAATTTTAATATCTCAATGTTAAGTCTGCTTTGAATTAACCAGAACCCCTTATGGTCAGGCAAACTGGACGTTTCTTTTTCCACAATTATTTATTATTTCTATCATACTTGCGTCTTTGTAATAATAGTAACAGTAGCACTTCGGTTAACCGTCACTCGGTTATCCGTCAATTTTTCTTATCTGTCAAAGCCTAATAAAAAAATGCAATCTCTGTCATTAGGTATACAAACCTAGTTTCCAAACGTTTACATAATCACATAAAAAAATAAATATTTTCTTAAAATAAAAAATATAATCGTAAAGAATATGAAATTATTTTATATTGGTAATAGTATATATAGCGGTTTAACCCTTTTTGGAATAAACAAACAACTATTTAGGTGGAAAATTCCAAAAAATTTTATGAACGCTCGTTTAAGTCAACGTTTGTTTATGTTAACTAAGATAATATCCTGCTAAGCAATATTTAAGGAATGCTTTTTTACAATTTAAAGTATCTTTTCTTCATTATTAGGTACATTATATTTTTTTTTTTTGGATTTCCCATCTAAGCGACCATTTGTTTTCATATCGAGCCATTACCGCCGATTTATCATAAGCGAAACTTTTATCGAAATTGAAATTTTTATTGTAAGTAACATTTTAAATTGTAACGGACCAAGTATTGTTAACGCTTTCCTCCAAAATCCATTAATTACCGAGTTAACTCTATGTTAAGTTTCAATTAAGTAGCACATTTCTGTGTAAAAAATTTAAAAAAACCTTATCCTGTAAAATTTGATAGGTACACTTTTGACTCGTTTTAAGCAAGATCAAAAATTGAAATAAAATCATATATGCCTTACTCTTTTTCCATATATGCGAATTTTATTATCTAAAAAAGTAAGGTATATGATTCTATTTCAATCTTTTTTATTGTTGCTTACAACGAGTCAATGTGTCAAAAAGTTTATTTGTCGCTTACGATAAGTCGGCCGCAATGGCTCGACATTTTAACAAGGATAACAGAATAGCAGCCATTATTTTGCCTTTACCATCATTACTACATAATAATCACTATCAATACACATTTTCATGACAAAATTAGTAGTAAAATCAGTTGATTGAAAAATGTATCCATCTAATTCGATTAACCACCACAGTGCAGGTCCCGATGGTGACGGTTAATCGAAGTTCTACGATACTTTTTAAATTTTATTTCTTTCCTGTTTAGCGGAAAATACAATTAGCTTTTATGTTTAAATTACACTATAGAGGTATTTTTTGTTTTTTAAATGATCATTTTCTTCTCTAGTTTTTTTTTTGTTTATTTTAATTGGTCTTGCATGATAAAATTTCGCCCAGTATGTTAGGGACACGAGTCACAAAATAAAAGTTATGTAGCAGTCCCTCTTATATGCTGTTAAACTTTTGAATATAAAAATGTGCCAGGAATACACTTATACACACATATGTATATAGGTATGTATTTTTTAATGTATCATGTATTTATAATAAAAAACTGAAATTAAATAAATTATAAACGAACAAAATTATACAAGAATGATTATATATATATATATATATATATATATATATATATATATATATATATATATATATATATATATATATATATATATATATATATATATATATATATATATATATATATATAGGTAAAGGCCAGGTGATGGATCCGACGGTGGCTACACGTCTGAACTGAGCTGCTTAAGTTTTGTCAAGGTGCATTTGTTTTTGCATTATGTATGCTTGTCGGATATGCCAGTTACATTGTTTCTAAATTAATTTATTAATTAGAGTCTCTAAATTGATAACTAACTATGTAAAATGAAATATTTTGATTTTCGGTGTTGTTATTCCTCCTTTCCTTAATTAAAATAAATTGACCTATGATTATAATTAATATTCATTTAGACGATGTTATAAATTATTATCAAATTATTTATGTACAATGTTCTTTTCAATAATTTTTGTATAATTTAAATGAATATATTACCTATTTAATTAGCGCTTTGGGTATTATCAGATACATAAATAAAAGATCATCAGAAAAAATAAACTGTTTTTATTAAATTCGTTAAAATTTCAGATCTCGAAATCCGAGAATTTACAAACTGAATATTCACAAACCGAAATTCCACAGGAAATTCCATCACCAGTGCACTTATTACGATTTTTTTCAGTTTGGTCCATTTATCGATTCGGTATATTATTTAGCATTTAAAATATACAAGGTGAAAACAGATTTATCGAACATAGGCCAGATAGGCCAGATAGGACATTTTTTTCTTTATATCGGTGTAGTCCCTAATATTTTTTGATCAACAATATGTCGCTTTTAAGTCGTGTTATCACAAACAAATGATATTTAATAGCTATCAATTAAATTTTTAACTAATCACTAATTTATTTGTTCCTACAAATTACTTGATGTTTGGTACTTGTTAGACCGATCACATTAACTCATTTAGAAGGAAATAAAAAAATTATTACCTAGATTTTTATTAATGGAAATGGTAAAGAGCCTTACAATAAACGTAAAAACAATAAATGCGAGAGCAGGGGCGGTGGTGGGCCCATTTGGGGAGGGGGGGCGGGTTCCAAAAGGATGAAAAATTATATTTTTACAATTTCCGGCGAAAATCGAAGTTTTAATACACATGTTTAAGACTCCAATTTTTATATACGTCTTTGTTGACCAAATAGTTACCAGTTTATCCGCGCCTCGCGTATTGTATGAATGAGCGTACTGATATTTCTCAAATAATTGATTGTTATGGATTGCTACAAATATTGCACATTCCATAATATAAAATTTGGGGAACAGGTCTACCCATACTGTCAACTTCCCATTGGGTGTCCTTAAAGACTGGAGACTACTGTACATAAATAATTCTTTTTTCACTTCGGGCGACTCCTCCCCTGGGCCCCCGATAGAGGATTTGCGCCTTGCACCATACCGGGAGCTTCACCTTCTGTACCTAAGGGTGGGGGCTCCACCCTTATCAAACAAATGATAACATCATTTGTTCTCAAGATATGGGAGTCAAAATTTATTTTGGCAAAAAACTAATTTTTTCAAGTTTCTTATTTCGTTTTTTTTTTTTGTTGTTTTTTTTTTTTTTTTTTTTTTTTTTTTTTTAATTTTGTAATAAAATACTGGCGTTTTAACATCAAGGAAGGTTCTTAGGCCATTATATAATAATGATATGGTAAAAAATCCATATAATCTATGTTATCTTAATAAAGTTAATTCCGTTTTTTTACCACAAATAACAAACCGTTAATCCGAATTTGCTGAAAACTTTATCCGGTCTTCATTTTTTGATTACGCATCTAATGAAATTAGTCCTCCTTAGACTAGAGACTACTGTACATAAATAATTCTTTTTTCACTTCGGGCGACTCCTCCCCTGGGCCCCCGATAGAGGATTTGCGCCTTGCACCATACCGGGAGCTTCACCTTCTGTACCTAAGGGTGGGGGCTCCACCCTTATCAAACAAATGATATCATCATTTGTTCTCGAGATATGCGAGACGAAAAAAATTCACGAACGAACGAACGAACTAACAAACGCACACACAGACATCACGCTAAAAACGATGGATTCGGATTCTAGTGTCCTTGAAACGTGGAGATATGTCAAAATTAGTGATTCGTAAAATTGGACCCATTACAATAACTTCCTATGGGAAGTTAATAAGTATCAATCACTGTGAGTATCTTTAAATCCCTGAAAATACCGATACCTCTGTAGTATGTCTCAGAAAAAATTGTCAGATTTAAAAATTTATGACCTTTTCCCCAACCCTAAAAAAAAAAATGGTTTAATTTTTTAATATTTTTTTTTTATCAACTTGTAGCTATGGTACAATTACCAAAATTTTTTGCGGCTTCTTACTATGTTCTATACAACATACGTATATAATTTTTTCAGAATTAATTTCCGGGTGCGTCAGAATTAAAAAAAATTAAATGTCAGAAAAAAACTTTTTAGAGATAGGTTTACGCTTCCAGGTACTCAGTTGATCGGAAATCGTTTGCGAATTTTGAATATGTTCATAAAAACGTTTGTAACTGGGTAGTTTTCGAAAAAAAGAAAATAGTACATTCAAGTCTTATCAAATTCCTCGATCAGCCGAACACTCATCATCAGTTTTAAAACCACCAAAATAGCAATTCGACTGTAGCCTTTCAATCACATTTAGATATTTGAACATACCAAAGATGTAGCGAAAAATTCGACTCCCGTGATGGGGCCCCACTGCTCATGGCGTTTTTAAATTTTGAATAAATTAAAACCAAAATCAGCCACTAGAACGCTCGTAGTCGCTTTTTGTTAAAAATTAGGGTTAAATTCCTCTTCTAAAAGTTATGGGAGAACTTATTATCTTCACATAGATAGTAAGTTCTGTTTCATCTGATACAGATGCGTGACGTCATCTTTGTTACGGCATTGCAAATGGAGCAACGAGTCTTTTTTTTATTTTTATTGAACTAGATTGAACTTAAAGCTGATAAATGCGTTAATTACTACGGATATGATAATTAATTTTAAAAATTTTATTTTTTACAAATTCAATATTTAGACGTTTTAAAATGTCATTTTTTGAATTTTTGAAGATTAATAGATATATGTATAATAAAAAAAATAATTTTTTAAAAATATTAAATCCATAGTAATTTAACATAATTAAGTAAATATATATATATATATATATATATATATATATATATATATATATATATATATATATAAATATATATATATATATATATATATATATATATATATATATATATATATATATATATATATATATATATATATATATGACACTCGGTGTCTGATTGTGCGAATATTTGACGTCCAAAGCGAACTGGAAATCAGTCATTCCGCCTTAAACTTTGATATATTTCTCTGTTATTTGTTTACGGATATAAAAAATTTTTTCACCAGTTTATTAATTTTGATCTATCTATACGAGTACTCTAGTTAAATGTAATTACATACGAGTATTACATTATCCACACTACGAGACTTCTATGGTAATAAGTTTTAAAAACGAAATTTGATCAATTTAAACATATCCGAGACCACACTGATCTTGAAAAAACTTTCCACTATATTTACCCTGTACCTAATAAATCTGTTTATCTACGTTCTACGACTACGATGAAATTGGTTGCTTATTGTACAAAATACTATCTAGGTAAGCTATGTTTTACATGGCTCTTTACACGCATGTATGCGTAAAATACCACAGCCTACACTTTTATTAATTCTTATATTGTATATTATATTGGAATCTGTACAAAAATTTTACCTAGCAACTGAATGTTTACATTTGTTTTTAATTTTCAAATTCTACATAATTTTAATGTATTGTATCATTTTTTATCGTTTATTGTGAATTTCATGTTAGTCGTAGATAATAGTATTTTACAATATACGATCGGTAAGTTGCTTTTACTGATCGAGAAAATGTTGCAAAAACGAGACCCGCAGAGTCGAGTTGTTGCAATTTTCGAGATCAATGAAGGCACTTGAGGTATCGTGTATTGTATAATATTTTTTGCACGATCAATTTAAATTAATTAAATTAAAGAATAAACATATCACGGAAGTCGAATTTTTTCCTTCATCTTGGGTATCTTCAAGATATCAAAATATGATTGAAAGTCTACAAGCGATTTGTCATTTTGGTGCTTTCAAAACTGATGATGAGTGTCCGGCTGATCGGGGTTTTAAAAAAAGATTTTTAAGTTTTTAAGGGCTGAATCTCAGTAAATTTCAATTTTATACCAACAGCAGTTAGCAGGAAAAAAGCCAACACAATTCGTACGAGGGCATTCCTACCCATGCTTATCCGCCAATTGCCCTTGTGTTTTATTTTTAAATATTAAAATACCCCTGTCGCAGCATCTGCATAACATAGCGAATTTCCAAATACTGGGCACTCAGATCTCATCTAAGACCTGTATCCATTTAAAATAGTTTAGCTTGCTAACAGTGAAACAATTTTCAAAATCAGTTGAGTAATTAATTTTTGGCGTTTGTGGGTCCTCAGGACCCTAACGGATCTCATATAGTGCAGCATATATCCATTTAACAATATATTATTACATTACATAACTATAGTTTTCGATTCTTTTTTTAGGTATGCAAATATATATAATAGTATATTGTACAATAAGTGAGAAATAAGCTTTCCCACGTATTTTACACTATACTTTTTCTACAAGCACATTTTTTTCGTAAAATTTAACATAAATAATTAAAATAAAATTTAAATAAGTAGTAAAAAATTTTTAAATTTATAATATCTGTGGTAACATGTTCAAATTTTTGCCAAAGCATACTTTGAAACTATGGAAACAATAATAAATAATGAACATACAAATGTATATTTTTAGAATTGCATATGACATTATATATTAAAATTAGACATAGCCAACTTTTTTATTATATTAAACCGTGCGAAATAATTTCCCACGCCTATTTCCACACAGTGTGGGCAATTGTTAATTTTTATATATAGTTAGCCGTGCGCAAAATGTTACTTTTAATAGTAGGAGTAGAAAAATTATATTTTCTCTCTGAAGGATCATACAAAAATTTCTTTTCCATAACGTACTCTTAAAAAATCTGGCTAATTTTAATTTAAAAAGATGAGACAGAGCTATAGAAAAACTAACTAGCACTTGTTTTGTCTTCATATTTTGCTAAAACGATTTGGCACTGCTAAAACGATGAAGCATTTATTGTAAAAAAATTCAGCAATTTCTTAATTTTTCTCAAAAGCTAATTCACTTAGAACAATATTTTAAAAGCTTGTACCTAACAATGTTACTTTGAACAAAACGTCACAACAATACTCTTGTGTTATCTTTTTGTGACGTATTAACGTTGTTTTAATGAAATGTCATAATCATGACTCTTTTGTTATATTTTTGTGACGTATCAATATTAATAAAACATTTCACTTGTCACTTTTGTGAAATGTTTTGTTACCATATTAATTTTAAATGTATCAATTCGTGAGGAATTATCCATTTAAAGATTTCTGCAGTTTTTCAATCTATCCTCTGTTGGCGTCTGATGTAATTAAATTTCATCCATCCATTTTTGTATAAGTTGATTTATGTTATTTGTTATATGGGTTATGGGGTTATATTATATAATATAACCCCATAATATATATATATATATATATATATATATATATATATATATATATATATATATATATATATATATATATATATATATAATATAACCCCATAACCCATATAACAAATAACATAAATCGACTTATACAAAAATGGATGGATGAAATGGATGAACGAATGTTTTATTAATATTGATACGTCACAAAAATATAACAAAAGAGTCATGATTGCGACATTTCATTAAAACAACATTAATACGTCGTTAAAACAACGTTAATTTTGTTACATATTAATTTAGAAATGAAACTTTTATGAAAATTCTTGTAAGGCTTTATTTACTATTTTGTGATATATATTAATATATGGGTAGTTCTCCAAACGAAAGAAGAGAATGGACTTAATTCCGGCCCAATATTTTTTTCATGCGTAAGCTTTGGCAAGTAGTTTTATTTCAAGTTGATGACATTTTTCACACTATTTCAAAGTGGCCAGTCAAAATATTAAAAATTATAAATTTTATGGCCATTATAAAAAAAAGAGACATCCAGGAAAGTGAAAAAATGAGAAAAAAACTAAAGTTAACAAAAGAAAATTTCTTATATTCATTTTTATTATTAAGCACAATTTATTAAACTATTAAACAATTTATTAATTTTTAATATTAAACAATTTTATTATTTTTATTATTAAATTTTTAATTATTAAACAATTTATTATTTGTTTAATAGATATTATATATTATATTAGTAGTATATATATTAGCAGTTATATAGTGTATATATGTAAATATTAAAAAAAAAAAATTAAAAATTTAAAAAAAAAAATTTAAAAAAATAACTAAATAAATAAAGGGACTAAATTGGGAATTTATTATTTATTAAAAAATATTCGAAGTCATTTACTACAGTTTAATGCATATTATATATTATATTAGTAGTATATAATATATATCAGTAGTTATATTAATTATATAGTATATAGGTATTATACAAAAAAAAATGGGAATTTATTTTTTATTAAAAAATATACGGCGTCATTTATTACAGTATTCTAATGACATTTACCTAATTTATTTACATTATTTAAGTTAAATCCCCGTTTTCAGAGCTGCCAGGAGACTGAGACTAGGAGACTGAGAATTCGTCAATATTCTTTAAAAATCGGCTAAATAACGTTTTACAAAAAAAAGACAGGTCCGCTAGTCCAATACAGCATATTTACAACTCATACAACTGAAAAATTTCTTATATCCTTAGTATTTTTCACGAAAATGCTGACCAGGATACTGAGAAATTGACTGGACCGAGTACGATCTCACTCACAATGTTAACTGAATTAATTGACACAACCCCAAATTAAATAAAACATGTACTTTATTTTATTTATTATATTTGAGTTAATTGCTATGACAAACGATGATTTAATCGGAATATAATTTTTTATATTTTTTAAGTGTTTTGGTTTGATAGGAGAATGATGCAAAGTTCGAGAGACAAAATTCGATAGAATATTTCTTAAAGAAAATATGAAAAAATTCAAAAATTATTTATACAATAAAAAAGTACCAATATTATAGATTACTACTGCAGTGTAAATTTTTAGTCGAATTTTCTCCGAAAAATTAGACTTATACAGTCTATACGATAAGAGCTGCGAGAGGCGAGACCAGGGGCGCTATCCGTTTTCGGACCCGTAGAACACGATTATGTAAAAAAAAAGGTGTCTGATATATATATATATATATATATATATATATATATATATATATATATATATATATAATTTTCCCGCAACCTTTTAATATGTGTAGGGCCCCCCTATGGAAGTTAAGAGATGAAATTTGGTAAGTGGGGCTTATTCCGATGCACAACAATACTATCAAAGTGGGGTCAAATTTTGGGCAAATTTTTTTTCGGACCCGACCTTTAAGGGGGTGGTGGGGGGCGGAAAAGCAATAAAACTTTTCCAAATCGGTTTTAAATAATGTTTCGGTCAATTATCTACAACATATCCAAAATTCAGCTTCCTAGGATGATATGGTGGGAGTAGAGGGGGGGAAAAACGATTTTCGCTGGATCTAACAGGCCCCCAGCCCCCCAGAATTAACGTAGAGGGTTGAAATTTGGTGTGTTGATAAAGCTCGTACCTAGGTTGTGCTTTTTGGAGGTTTTAATATTTTACCCCCACCCCCCTCATTTTTAAGCTACAATTTCATGCATTTTCGACGTTTTCGAAGTTTGTACCACTCGCACAGGTCACCCGAATAAACCTAGAGGGCTGAAATTTTGTATTCGGATTGAGTTAGTATCAAGGGGGTGCCTTTTGGGGGTCTTGACTTTTAACCCCTACCCCCACCATTTTTATACCCAAAAGAACATGATTTTTCTTGTTTTTTAACAGTTTCGTTCGGGTCAAAATCTCCCCAAATAAACCTAGAGGGCTGAAATTTGGTGTACAGGTTAAGCTAATAGCCAGACACTGTTTTTTGGAGGTTTCAACTTTTAACCCTTACCCCCACGATTTTTACGCCAATATTTCCTTAATTTTTTTGCTTGTTTTCTAACACGTCTAGAGACTCCATAAGGAAACCTAGAGGGCTGAAATTTTGTACGTGTATTCAGTTAGTATCCAGCTAGTACCTTTTAGTGAGTCCACATTACTTTTCCCCCCACTTCTTCCATTTTTACATCGGAATTGAATGCTATTGTTAAATGTGTTTTAAATGCATTACTTTTATTGTAAATACAAGTAGGCGAATAGTAATTTTAAAAAATTTAAAAAAAAGTGAACTTTCTTTTATGACAAATGAAATACATACATATTAAGTAATTTAAAAATGTTATTAAAGTCACTGTTTATTTATAAATTAGGAATTTTGAATTTTTAGTATTTATAAAATAGAAATTTTGGATTTTTTTGGAAAGAAAAAATATCTTTATAAAGGCCTTCCAGTTTACTATTTAAGGTCCTTTTTTAATTTTTAAAACTAAAACATAAAGGCAATTAGCGGATAAACATGGGCAGGAATGACCTCGTACGAATTGTGTTGGCTTTTTTTCTGCTACCTGTTTTCGACACAAAATTGAAATTTACTGAGATACAGCCCTTAAATACTTAAAACCTTTTTTTAAAGCCTCGATCAGCCGAACACTCATCACCAGTTTTGAAACCAACAAAATGACAATTCGGTTGTAGACTTTCAATCACATTTCGCTTGTAGACATTCAATACCGAAGATGAAGGGGGAAAATTCGACTACCGTGATGGGGCCCCGCTGCTCACGGCGTTTTTTTCTAAATACAAGTAGGCGAATAGTAATTTTAAAAAATTTAAAAAAAAGTGAACTTACTTTTATGACAAATGAAGTACATACATATTAAGTAATTTAAAAATGTTATTAAAGTCACTGTTTATTTATAAATTGGGAATTTTGGATTTTTAGTATTTATAAAATAGAAATTTTGGATTTTTTTGGAAAGAAAAAATATCTTTATAAAGGCCTTCCAGTTTACTATTTAAGGTCCTTTTTTAATTTTTAAAACTAAAACATAAAGGCAATTAGCGGATAAACATGGGCAGGAATGTCCTCGTACGAATTGTGTTGGCTTTTTTTCTGCTACCTGTTTTCGGCACAAAATTGAAATTTACTGAGATACAGCCCTTAAATACTTAAAACCTTTTTTTAAAGCCTCGATCAGCCGAACACTCATCACCAGTTTTGAAACCAACAAAATGACAATTCGGTTGTAGACTTTCAATCACATTTCGCTTGTAGACATTCAATACCGAAGATGAAGGGGAAAATTCGACTACCGTGATGGGGCCCCGCTGCTCACGGCGTTTTTTAACAAATGAAATACATACATATTAAGTAATTTGCAAATGTTATTAAAGTCACTGTTTATTTATTTATTTAATTATTATTTAGGAATTTTAGATTTTTATTATTTATAAAATAGAAATTTTGGATTTTTTTGGAAAGAAAAAATATCTTCATAAAAGCCTTCCAGTTTACTATTTAAGTTCCTTTTTTAATATTTAAAAGTAAAACACAAAGGCAATTGGCGGATAAGCATGGATAGAAATGCCCTCGTACGAATTGTGTTGGCTTTTTCCCTGTTAACTTCTATCGGCACAAAATTGAAATTTACTGAGATTCAGCCCTTAAAAACTTAAAATCTTTTTATAAAGCCCCGATCAACCGGACACTCATTATCAGTTTTGAAACCACCAAAATTACAAATCGCTTGTGGACTTTCAATTATATTTCGCTTGTAGACACTCAATATCGAAGAAATAATTTTTTATTTTTTTATTTTTTATTTATTTTTTTTTTTTTTTTTTGAAAGAAAAAATATCTTTATAAAGGCCTTCCAGTTTACTATTTAAGGTCCTTTTTTAATATTTAAAACTAAAACATAAAGGCAATTAGCGGATAAACATGGGCAGGAATGCCCTCGTACGAATTGTGTTGGTTTTTTTTCTGCTACCTGTTTTCGGCACAAAATTGAAATTTACTGAGATACAGCCCTTAAATACTTAAAACCTTTTTTTAAAGCCTCGATCAGCCGAACACTCATCACCAGTTTTGAAACCAACAAAATGACAATTCGGTTGTAGATTTTCAATCACATTTCGCTTGTAAACATTCAATACCGAAGATGAAGGGGAAAATTCGACTACCGTGATGGGGCCCCGCTGCTCACGGCGTTTTTTTTTATACATTCAGAAAAAATAATTATTTAGTCTGCTATGTTTTACTTTGGAGAGGAAACATACCAGGAGACTGAGAATTTTACATTTTAAGTGTCATTTTTTATAAAAAAATATATTTCGAAACCGGGTTATTTTGAGTGACCAGTTAGATGCAGTAATGGTTTGCAATTTCCATCTAGAAAAAATGTATTTTTCAAAATATTAATATACAAAATGCGTTGGGCCGTCCAAAATTCCATAGTTTGAAGAACTACCCATATAACGATCAGAATAAATAAGTGAGTTTGGTCTAGTGGTTAAGACTGTCGATAATTTAAAAGATGCTTCAGCTTGGATAATGAATCGAATCCTGCAACAGTCAACAAAAAAATAATAATAATAATAATAATTTAGGTGTATGTATATGTCAATAAGTTGCTAATATGTGTATATAATGTTAAAGAAACAAAAAAAGGTAATTTTGAATTTGCTTTTTTCAAAAGAAGGCGTAATTTTTATCTATAAGGTAACATCAAAGTTATATTTTCCTAAAACGTAACAAGAACATAACAATGTTGTCACAATGTTATGTTTATAACTGGGAAATTGTAAGTTACATATATATATATATATATATATATATATATATATATATATATATATATATATATATATATATATATATATATATATAAATATATATATATATATATATATATATATATATATATATTTGTATATATATATATATATATATATATATATATATATATATAAATATATATATATATATATATATATATATATATATATATTTGTATATATATATATATATATATATATATATATATATATATATATATATATATTATATATATACTTATCACTGCCAGTAAAACGTCCGGCATTTTGAGACAAAAAAATTTTTCCCCATGGTTTGTTTAAAAGAGTTAAACAGCTTGACTGATTTTGATAAAATTTTATGAAAATATATGCTATAAAAATATGAAAATATGAATAATACTTTAGAGTCGTCGGGCGAACGAAGCGAAGCACATAAGGAACTGATTTTGTACAAAATTTCAGAATATCAAATTTAAATGGACGTGTGGTCACATTGTCCGTCAGTTACACCAAATAAGGCGCAAATTAAAAAACTGAAGAAATTTGACAATTTTTACTCAAGTACTGTGGAGATCTCTGTGAAAGATGAAAGTGACGTCAAAATGATTTCCCGGGGCCTTGGTACCTTGAAGGGCCTAAAATAGAAACAATTCTAAAACTGCTGGTATAGGTACCTATACTAAGTTGTTACGGTGCGGAAATTATCCATGCTAATAAAATATGAAGATAGTCATTTTAGAGTCATTGGGCGAGCAAGGTCAAGTGCTATAAATAATAGATTTTGCACAGAATTTTGGAATATATGATTGAATTCACCTATAAATTTTACCTAAAATTCAGATAATTTTATGCGAATGAAACCGCGGGTCGCAGCTAGTATATATATATATATATATATATATATATATATATATATATATATATATATATATATATATATATATATATATATATATATGTACATATGTATATATATATATATATATATATATATATATATATATATATATATATGTATTTTAGTGAAGTAGATTTTCGGGTTCTAGAGGCTCCAAAACAAATTTCTACCATAGTCCCGGACGTAGGTCTTACCATAAGAGCTGCTATAATCGCTGAATTTTCAAAATAGAAGTTCGTTAAAAGGACGTTCAACAGTGAACTGGAAGGCCTTTATGTAGATATTTTTTCTTTCCAAAAAAAACAAAAAAAAAAAAAAACAAAACAAAATAACCAATAACATTTTTAGACATACGTGATCTAAAGAATCACGTACCTCTTATAATATCTGTCAGCCAAAATGATTCTGAAACCTCTCTAGCGCTTCGTATTTAAGTTGAAAAAGGTAGGCAGTGAGATATTTTTCATTCAAACAAATATATTCAGTGTATCTTTAAAACGTTCTACTATATTCGCTCTTGTGATATTTTTAGTTCGTCTGAGCTTTGTTCTTTTTTTTAGGTAGGTGTCAGTACCTCGCTGCTCGCAAGGTCTGTGATGTGCACTAATGGACCTATATAGCAATGTAGATAAGAAAGAAATCACTTAAAGTAGAAAATTACTTTTTAGATGACGCTGGTTGTAACGATGTTACGATGTCATCGATACACTATTGATTAAATGTTGTTTTTGAATTATTATTTATCAATAATTTCCTAACAATTCTCATTTAAAACTTCATTATAAATTCTTGGAAAATCAACAAATAAAATGACAGTCATCGTTTGTTAAAATTAATCACAGATAAACATTAGAAGTGAGATATATACATATGAGATCCCAACAAGGGACTCAGTATGAGTTGGAACATGATAACATTGGGCCGATTCGTATCGGCGTAAGCCAAAGCCGCTTGCGCTCATTTTGAATCAATTTGCACTTGTTTTGAATCACATTTGGCTTGCTTTTGACATTATTGTATATTCCTGTCTATGTTCTAGAGAGAAAGATCAAGTATTAGCGTTCGGTATACATCGTATACATCGTATACAGCGTATACAGTATATAGTATAGTATAAACTCCGAAACTACTGAACCGATTTTGATCAAATTTGGTAACTATCTATAATTTGGTCCAACTTAAAAGACAGGATAGTTTCTATCTCAATTATTGACCTTAATATTTTTTCTTTTTTGCAAATTAAATGTTTATTAAACAATAATAGTGTGCATTTATTGTTAAGTTCTATGAATTTATAATAGATTGCGGTCGTGACATGTGTGCTGCAGGTCCCTATAATAAATAGAGTCATGACATGTGTGCTGAACGCTGATTGATTCCGGCTTTTTCTGTCAAAAATTTGCGTAAAATACATTGGAAATAAATTAAATATTAACAAAAAGCATTTAGTTTAACCTAGAAAGAATAATTAAATTAAAATTTTTTTAATTGTTTATTAATTCATAACTTATTAATAACAATTATGTACTAAAAAATATTTACTCAAACATATGATGATTAATTTTGAAACTTCCCGCTCTGTTTTGGAGAGAAAATGGATGACCTGTCACGACTCTATTTATTACAGAGACTCTAGTGCGCTGAACGTTGATTAGTTCCGGCATTTGCTGTCCAAAGTTAGGTAAAATAAATTGAAAGTAAATTAAATATTTAACAAAAATCATTTACTTTAACCTAGAAAAAATAATTAAATTAAAATTTTTGCTCGTAAATTCATAAATTCATTACTTATTAACAACTAGCTCAAAGCATGGCTTTGTAGGGATTCGCGAAACTCAATATGCGAATCATTGAATTTATTACAACAAATTCAAATAGTCAGCACGATTAAAATTCATAAATACGGAAATATGTCATTATTTTTATATATATATATATATATATATATATATATATATATATATATATATATATATATATATATATATATATATATATATATATAATATATACTTTTTTCTCTTAGGGAACAATAGAATATACATATAGTTTGTCATTTCGTGTCACCCGTTTCGGTGGAAGGTTAACTTTATATTCGATTTTAAAAAGAGATCTAACAAGGAAAGGTTTTGAACTGTCAATTCGTAATTTTGATGAAACTTCGTATACGTGTAGTACAAGCAAAAATAACGGACTCGTATTTTTTTTATCTGCCACAGTAGCCATTTAAAGGGTGAAATCACCCCTTAAAGTTAGGGTAAAATTTCAATTTTACTTGATTACTTGAAAACTACGGCAGAAAGAGAGGTAATTATGTAGAAGCACGGATCCACCTATTTTTGGCTCTAAAAGAAAATTTAGCGATCCGATTTTAATTATTTTTTCTTAAAATGTTCGTCGCTACGGCGGATTATTTAAAGAAATACTACAACTCGATATCGATACTGGAAATGCTAGAAAACTGTCGTTAAACTTGAAAAAATTCAATTTTTTTTATTTTTTTATTTTGTATGCATGTGTGTCAAAGTCGAAGTATATTGCCAAAACTAACTGAACTAACCTAACCTCAACTAACCTCACCACCTAGTTCTTATATCAAAGTTGAAGTATATTGTCAAAACTAACTAAACTAACGTAACGTCACCACCTAGTTTTTATATCATTTACTCTTAATTTATTTGTTCCATTTTACCAGAATATGCACTCAAATCACGGCGCGGCGTTGAGGTAATTATAGTCGTCAAAATCAAGTTAATTTTTCTAATTTCCGCACTCAATATTTCGAAAATGCAACAAGATTTCGATTTTTTTTATACTTGAAAAAGTATTTATTTTTGTCAGTTTTACTAAACTATGCACTTAAACTCACATATAAGCGCACACACACTAAATGACAAAAGAAAATTTGAAAAAAATTAAATTTTATCAAATTTTAAAACAGTTTCACAGCTTTTCCATTATCGGTATCGATTTGTAGTGTTTTTTAAACTAATCCGCCGTAGCGATGAACATTTTAAAAAAACATCATTAAAACTTGATCATTCGTTTTTCTTTTAGAGCCAAAAATAGGTGGAGCCGTGCTTCTGCGTAATTACCGAAAAAGAAAAATTTTAAATTGATACAACACTTTATTCTTAGAGAACTTTCTACTGATGTATAGAAAGCCAGGGTCGAATCTACTGGAGGAGCCATTTAGGTAAAATTGGGGGTAAATTTTGAAATAGGGCGGATAAGCTTTGGTATATATTACAATTTGAATAACATATGAAATCTACATGAAAAATACTATTTTACCTGTTCTTGCTCAAAGTTGTAATTTAAAGCCTAAAGTCTTAAAACTGGACGGCTAATTTGAGGTACGAATCCTAAATTTTACTCATAATCAACAGAATAATAATTTTTAATAGGGTTTTCAATAAGTCATTTGCCTTGTAATTAATAAGTTAATAACTGGCCAAAATACATTAATAATAACTTTTATTTTATTTATTTATATTTGATTTGGTGCGCAACATTTAAGTCATATGCACCGTTTAAATGTCATCAGTTCAATTTTATTTGACCACTGTCACTTATAGGTCATGAATTAATTTTGTTTCCTGTATAAATTTGATGAGGTTTTGGGTGTCTTGCGGATTGTTGGCAGCTGCATCTTTGAAAGTTGGTATAATATTGTTTTTCGTTCGTGATTGCGTGTATCTAAGACAATGGATGATGATGTGTTCGCAGAGCCGTGGAGAGAAATGGCGGGCCCCAAGAAAAAAGCACATTTCTTAAAATTTTCCCCCCAAAAAATAAATGATGAGTAAAAAAAAAGCTGATTTTACTTTTTCCCGAGTCCCAGTTGACCGCTACGGCCCCCCTCTTCCAGCCCGGGCCCTAGGGCTGCGACCCCGGCTACCCCACCCTCTCGTCGGGCCTGTGTGTTCGACGGTAAGTGGTGTGTGACATGTTGTGCATTCTGGTGTCGGAGACTTAGTCAATAAATAATTCACTGTTGAAAGATTTACTTTGTGAAATTTGATTTTAAATATTTTTCAACTTAGTCAATAGGTATTGGTGAGTTAATTTTGTGTGGCCGATGCGTATTCTAATTAAAGTAGTTTCGTGGAGTCTTGGATGTTGATAAGATGTTTTCCATTTCACTACATCAGATTTGACGGACTTTAATTTTGAGTTGGAGGACTGCCATGTCTCATTCCATAGGGCTAATCCTTGCTTTGAAAAATGATTTGAGGTCATTTGGTGGTGTTGGAATGTCCAATACGTTACTTGATTCGGCAGCAAGACGAGCCTCATGGTCAGCCTTTTCGTTCCCTTCTATACCAATATGGCTAGGGATCCAGCAGAGGGAGATGGTGTGTTTGCACGCAAGCATATCATGTATTAGAGTTAGTATATTTTGGGCTATAGGATGTCTTGAGCTGTTTTGGATTGCTTCTAAGGCACCTTTGGAGTCACTGAAAATTAAGTGTTGCTGGTAGTTTTTTAGATCGTTTGAGTATGAAAGTGCTTGTTGTGTTGCATACAACTCGGCTGAGAAGATAGAATAGTAGTGAGGAAGTCTATATTTTAGTGATATATTTGCACCAATGACAGCGCATCCTATGTTATCACCGGTTTTTGATCCATCGGTATATAATATGTTGCCTGCTGTTGAAGAGTTTAAGATTTTCAAAAATTCGTTTTTGTAAGTAGATGGGTGTGTGACGTTTTTTTGAAAGATTTGTAGATCAGCGTTGAATTTTGCCTGTTTCGTTTGCCATGGGGGAGTTGAACTTGAGGATATGGGGAAAATGTTAATCGAATGGATACCATGATCTAATACGTCTTTGGTTAAAAAGAAAGGTTTGGAGATTCTTTTCATTTTTTCATATTGTGTTGTGTACAAGGGGTATTTAATTCTCGGGTAGTTTGGATTATTGGTATTAGTGTTTTTACTATGTTTTGTAGACTTTGAAAAAGTCTGCGATAATAGAGTGGTTCTCCTCCTGATTCAGCATATAAACTTTCCGCTGGGCTAGTTCTAAAAGCTCAAGTGATTATTCTGAGTGAGATCCGTAATCTAAAACTGGGAGAACTGTGGCTTTATATAATAGAGTGAGCAGGGCTGCCAGATTGTATAATTGGATACAAAATCTGTATAATTTGGTTACTTTATGTATCCTCTTTGTACAAGAAATTTTCTTGTATAATTGGATACAAACACCGAAAATTTAGACTGAATACGCTGAACATAGCAGTTGCAATTCTTTGTTAATGTGACATCACGTTAGATCCAAAGAAACTACATATCGCGCGTTCTCTGTCCCAACCTCATATATCAAAAACTACACTGTTGAAAACACACAAAAAATATATTAAATACTGTATTTACATGTATACTTATCTAAATATCTAAATATATATAGGTAGCCAACATCAAAGGGTGTAATTAATATAAATCTTAAGTTCATAGTGATGAAAACATTTAAATATGTTTTTTTTGTGTGTCCAAAAGTTGGGAGTTTTCAGATACGAGGTTGGGACAGAAAACGCGCGATATGCCCTTATGTATATATGAATTTTCTTTCGTTCTGACAAGATTGCAAAAATGATCAAAATTTAATAATTAAAGTTTAGTCGGAAAAAAAATTCGGTTCATTCTTTTTCTTGCTCTTTTTTTGTAACGAAAAGTTGTTTTGTATAATGGGAGTCAATTTTGTATAATTTCAGAGACCTGACTGTATAAACTAAAAATTTTTACTGGCTGCCTTGAGAGTGAGAGTTTTCCTGTCTGCGCCGCACTTTTGGTGAACCACTGATTTTAATATATTAAGCCTGTTGTTGTATTTATTTTTTATTTCGTTTATATGATAATAACTTTTATTAAGGTTTTAATATCTAGGTACTAATTTTATAAATTAACAGATGATACTCTGAATGTCAATTTAATCATATCCTAAAAATTTTGGACACTTTAGAGAAATATCGTTTTTTTTTTGGCGATTGCTAGTTATCATTGTTATGTCTATTACAGGCTGGTGCAGAATTTTGTATTGTAATTGCTAAAGGTTGCGATTGTGTGTGAAGAGTCACAGCTTGCACTCATTTTTTTGTTAATCTTTATACTGTAGGTTTATTGTATTAAAATCTGTAGAAAATTTTCTCCTAACAACTGATTCATTGATATATTTGTCATAGATGTTTGACATAATTCTAATGTACCATCTTCGTACAAAATTTTTTTTTGTGAGTTTTATATTAGTTGTAGATAAAGTATAGTACGTAACTAGGTTGTAAGGCATATTATAGACTCGCGTAATTATGCACTCGTCGCTGCGCGGCTTTTGCTTAACTTTTTCGCTTATATGTTATATACGACTTATAACCTCAGTTCCGTAATATACTATGAAATTTCCTACATTTTATTCTGGAAATTATGAAAAATTAGCTATTGATCACGGACCTCTGAAAATGCGTGTCTAGCACGCACTTGACGAATTTTTAAATTACTTACATATGTACTACATTTGTGATAAATGATAGTAGTTAATTCATTTGTTTTTTAAAAATTATGCCAACTGTATCAGTATTAAAATAAATCATATTTAACCATATATAACAACGCTATTGAATTCCGATGTAAAAATGGGTGAAGTGGGGCGCAAGGTAATGTGGAATCATCAAAATCGAGGAAAAAAATCAAGGAAATATTGGCGTAAAAATCCTGGGGGTAAGGGTTCAAAGTTGAAAGCTCCAAAAAGCAGTGGCTGGCTATTAACTTAGCCTATACACAAAATTTCATCCCTCTAGGTTTATTTAGGGAGATTTTGACCCGAGCAAAACTGTCAAAAAAACAAGAAAAATCATGTTCTTTTTGGTATAAAAATGGTGGGGGTAAGGATTAAAAGTTGAGACCCCCAAAAGCATCCCTTGATACTAATTCAATCCGAGTACAAAATTTCAGCCCTCTAGGTTTATTTGGGTGACCTGTGCGAGTGGTACTAAATTCAAAAGCATCGAAAAAGCATGAAATTGTAGCTTAAAAATGGTGAAGGTAGGGGTAAAATATTAAAACCTCCAAAAAGCAAACCCTAGGTATGAATTCTATCAACATACCAAATTTCAACCCTCTAAGTTAATTCTGGGGGCTGTACGCGTGATAGATCCAGCCAAAATCGTTTTTACCCCCTCTACTTCCTCCAAATCATCCTAGGAAGCTGAATTTTGGACATGTTGTGGATAATTGACCGAAACATTATTTCCAACCGGTTTGGAAAAGTTTTATTGTTTCCCCCACCACCCCGTTAAAGGTTGAGTCGGATCCTAAATTTGACCCCACTTTGTTGGTATTGTTGTGCATGGGAATGAGCCCCACTTACCAAATTTCAGTTCCTCCCGTCCATAGGGTGAACCTACACATGTCAAAAGGTAGTGGAAATATATATATATATATATATATATATATATATATATATATATATATAGAACGACAAACTGGGGTAGAAATCTACCCCAGGTAAACTTTAAACTACGTTTATAAATTAGTCAGTGACATTATCGACTGGACACCTATACCATAATTTAGTTCAAGGTAGAGATGTCGATTTTAAATCGATTAATCGAAGCTTAAAAAATCGATTCTTTTTTCGATTTTTCTCATTTGAATCGATTCATGAATCGATTATTAAAAGTAAGAGATCGATAACCGATTTTTTCCAAAAATAACTTCATTTTAATAGTAATTCAGAATTCTAAAGAAACATGTATTAAAATGAAACACCAAAAACTCTATTGTTAATTGTCACTTTTTACTCGTTATATCAACGAATCCCTCCTATGGGTCTATACATGTAAGTCAGACTATTACTACAAAAGGAAGGAAGAGACCACCTATCTGTGCAAACGACGATCCCTTTCCCACAAAAGCGACTTATTTAGAAAACATTTTTTTATCAATTTGTTTGAAATTTTTGAATAAACTTGGTTTAATTCGTGGTATTCGTCCTACATATTCAATTGCCTTATTTTTTATAATTATAATTGAAAAGTTAACTCACTCATCGCCTTTACAAATATAATACCTTACAAGGCGTTTTTACACGATATTACCGATATTACCTACGTACTATCAAGTAAGTCCCTTAAAAAAAAATTATCAGCTAATTTTATTAAACTTTTCAAAATTTCGATTTTTTAGATCGATCTCACAAAATCGATTTTTTTTAGCCGATTTTTTTTTTTTTAATCGATTTTTTTAATTTCGATTTAAATCGATCCAAAAATCGATCTTTTTTTTGGAGAATCGACATCTCTAGTTCAAGGCTCTAACAATAGAGTGAGGTCGGGAAACCCTCCAGTTGTCTACTGTGACGAAGTGAAAACGTGAAGCTAGTGTGGGATTGATCTGTACTCCAGTTTGTAGTTTAGATCAGTGTTTTGTTTAGGTAAGTCATTTTTATTTTTCTTGCTAAAATAATTTTTACTCACTTATAATAACCTTATTTTGCGACAAAATATTAGATATATAATTTTCGGTGATTTTCATATTTTAAGTACCTATTGTAACGATGTTACGATATTATCAGTTATTACTGGCCACGCTTGACCAGGGAGGAATCAACGCTTTAATTCTTTAAAAATCTAACACTGATCTTGTTAGCATAAACCGGAGAGAGTTCACAAAAAGTTTGGTCAGCTCACTTTTGGAGCCACACCTGAGGGCAAGGCAAATCAAATTTCCAATTTTTTTTAATTTTCAAAATCCAAAAAAAATAGCCTTTTTTGGCAAAACATCATGATGTCATTTTTATGCTTGAAGTCTCTTGTGCCCTCTTTAAAATACCGTCCGAAATTTGAAAATCGGTTCATTAGAAAAATAGTTACCAATTTTTGTTTATTAAATTACAATTTGAGCGTTTTTGAACACTTTTAGCTATTTAAATTGATTTTTAACCACTTAAACTTTGATTAAATTGAATTTGCTCTTCACTATTCTCTTCAGCATGAAAAAACGAACAAATTCATGTCCTTATAAGTGGAATTACTGCTGTCAGATCGATCTTACGACCAAAAATTCCGTGGGGTAAATATTACCCCTGTTTGTAGTTTAAGAGTAGAAAAAATAAGTTTGTCGTTCTAGGGATATACATATATATAATTATGGTGCGTGTGCTTGACTCCGTATTTATCGATACTTAATAAGAGAAATAATAATCCGATTGTCAGTCCAAAATCATGTATTTTTCTCTGTTATCTGTTACCAAGATTATTCCCCCAGCATACTAACATTATTAATTTATAATTAATTTTATGCACGGCAAACTATGTAATTATGTGCCGGTACACATATATATATATATATATATATATATATATATATATATATATATATATCAAACATTTTTTTCTTCGGAATCGTGTTCTACGGGTCCGAAAACGGATAACGTCCCTACTCTCGCCTCGTCCTGTTCTTATCGTTATAGGCTGTATAAGTCTAATTTTTTCAGTTGAAAAACTCGACTAAAAATAAAATTCGGATAATATAGGTGAAATTTATATTTTTATATTATCGCATAGAATGCCATGAATAAATAATTATTATAAATTTTTATAGCAACTACGAATCATTGTAGTGACAATTGACAACTATATTTGTAAATAAAAAATTGTGTCAATATTGGCGTGAATATTTTTTTGAATTTTCTATTAGAAAAATTGAGGAAAATAGTTTGTTGAACTATTAATATTAATGAGAATAATAAAATTGATGAAGCATTTTAATATTGGCAGTAAATTTATTCTCGTAAAATGAAAGAAAGATTATGAAAACACACAGAAAATTTTAATGATTGAACAACCTTTTGAAGTGTCAATAAAATATGAAAACAAATTTAATTGGAACAATAATAATAATGTGCAAACTAGTGAGAATTCCCATATTAGTCGATTAATTTTCCTAAATGTTCAAATTGTACTTCCAATTTCAATATAAATATTTAATTACAATCATTTTTGAGCTAATTTTACTTACCGCCCTCCTATTCACTTACCGAACGCCTATTTTACTTACCGCATTGTTATTTTTTGGTTTCCATGGATATAAACAAATGTTCGGGAAATGTAACTTACTAGTATTATCAACAGTATCGGTAAGTACATGAAAATACACGATCATGCAAATAGTATAGTACGAAACTCGGTTATAAGGTGAATTATGCACTCGTATGTAATATGCAGCTTACAACCTCTATCACGTAATATACTATTTTGCACGATCGTGTATTTTCATGCATTTACCGATGCTGTTGATAATGCTGGTAAGTTACATTTCCCGAACGTTTGTTTATATCCATGGAAACCAAAAAATAACAGTGCGGTAAGTGAAACAGATGCGTGGTAAGTTAATAGGAGTGTGGTAAATGAAATTAGCTCAAAAATGATTGTAATTATTTATTTATATTGAAATTAAAAGTACAATTTGAACAATTAGGAAAATAAATCGATTAATATGAAAATTTTCACTAGTTTGCACATTATTATTATTATTGTTGGCATTAATCTTCTTATTTTATTGACATTTCAAAAGGTCGTCCAATCATTAAAATTTTCTGTGGTTTTCATAATCTTCCTTTCATTTTACGAGAATAAATTTGCAGCCAAAAATAAAATGCTTCATCACTTTCATGATTCTCACTAATATTATAGTTTAATAAACTATTTTCCCCAATTTTTTTAATAGAAAATTCAAAAAAAATATTCACGCCAGTGAAATATTGACACTTAGTTTTTTATTTACAAATATAGTTGTCAATTGTCACTACGAAGATTCGTATTAGTTGTTATGATTATTTATAATATTTATTCATGGCATTCTATATCATAACATAGAAATATCACCTATAAATTTCACCTATATTATCCGAATTTTATTTTTTATTCAACATATTTTTATTCTTTAATTATTTTAAATCGATCGTGCAAAAAATATTATACAATACACGATGCGTTAAGTGCATTTACTGATCTCGAAAATTGCAAAAACTCGACCCTACGGGTCTCGTTTTCGCAACATTTTCTCGATTAGTAAAAGCAACTTACCGAACTTATATTGTAAAATACTAATTCCACCCTGTATAGTTTGTGAATTCTTGGTTACACTAATAATATATAGACCATGAAGTATAAACATTATAAATGCATAATTTACTTTACCTTATTGAACTATTTTCTTGGAACAATCTTTCTAGGACTAGTACAAAAGCGTCATTCGTAAAGGCGAACTTTCCATAAGGTCAAAGAAAACCCGAGCCTAGATCGGTCAGGTATAAGAAATATCAGATATCTGATGTTAACACAACTTCATATTTGATATTGCAAAATTAGCAGAAAGGGGCAGCTAGTACTGCACAACCTACGGCGGTCAAAGACAGCTAGTTCGCCGCTGATCATTCGCCATATTATTGAGTTTCCGATAGTGATGTCCGTTAACAGAGCTCAGATCAAAATATAGTACATAAAAGATCTGAATCGACTGAATCTTAAATATTTAATAAAAATGATCATAAGAAAATTATTTGGAATGGAGGTTTTATTATATTCTTTTTATAAATTACTGTCGCAGTAGTTTACACTGATTTAACATGACAGTGAAAGGAGAATGTATTGAGTATCCTGAACTAAATACTTAATATATATTCTCATTTCTTTTCCCAGTAATTCATAAGTCAAAATTACCAGTAACACCGACACCTCAGAAAAAAGTTACATTGCGATAAACAACATAACTCATCACCGGATCATCCAAAATCAAAAAAACCAAAAAGATTTCATTAGTTAATAAATTTCGCCAGGTAACCCTGGGAGTTTTTTTTTTAAATGATTTTTGAATTTTCTGTAAGACTTGGAAGTCAAAATATCGGTTTTTGATTAAAAATTTGACAATTCTTTTATTGTAAAAACAATTAACTATAATTAAAAAAAAATTAAAAAATGCCAACGTTACCTCGTAATTTATCTATGTGTAGAATGTGCGTGTAAAATTTCAAAGAGATTGGTTCAGTTTAGTTAGAGTGTTCACCGACTTTGAAAATATTAAGTGTGAGTAATACACCTTTTAAAATGTTAAGTTTTAGACACTACGTCAGCTGACTATTGGTTTGTACCCAGTCCACTTTTTAAAGACTTTTTCTAGATGGTTGTTTCATTAATTTTAGCCGTTGAAGAAGTCGAAACCACTATAAGAAAAAATTTTTTTAAAAGTAGACTTGATACAAACCAATACTCAGCTGACGACTAGGGTCCACGGCGCGGCATGGAGACTTTTAAATTTATATCTTCGTTAGTTTTTCTCGAATCGACTTCAAATTTTGACATACATAATAATCTTGGGTTGTTGTAGAAAAAAAAATAAAAGATAGACGGTACCACCCCCACCCCTTAAAACAATTATCACAATTAAAAAAAAAATAAACGTGTATTTTTTGCTAAGTAAAATATTTGTTTTAGTATTCATAGTTCATTAGTATTTTTTGTTGATTGCAAAAAATATGTTTTTTATAATCGAAAGCCCGCCGTATACAAATACTATGTATAAGATACAAGAACGACTTTTTGTGCGTGAGACTCAAAGAGAGCCACCATTTATTTAAGTTAATTTTTCCGCATTACAAACATGACGTCATTTCTGGTTATATTTTCAATGTTTACTTAAATCATGGAAAGCATGGATGAAATTTACGTCAATGGATGTCAGGCTTAATTAATCTGCAGGCACGCGGGATAATTAATCGAGAATGTCATGTGATTGCGCGTTAATTAAGCCTAGCACCTCAGTATACACACATTGTATACGTTGAAATCTACGTTTTCATATAGATTTCATCCATCTAAATCTTGAATTAAGTAAAAATCAAAAATCATAATCAGAAATCAAAAATCATAATCAAAAATCACATTCTATGATGCGGAAAAAATTGGCTTAAATAAATGGTAGCTCTTTTTAGGTGGGTAACAGTACTACTCACGCACAAAAAGTCATTCATGTATTTTATACATATAAGATTTGCATACGGCGAGCTCTTGGGCCATTACTAAGTAGTATTATCTGCTATTAAATATTTCAATATCAGTTTAAGATTTATTTGGGGTGAAATCGCCTAATGTCGGCCGGTGCTCAAAGGTCGGTCACTGGTTGCTTTTTTTAAAAAAATAAAGCCTTAAAAAATAAAAAGTACTTGACAAACATAGAAACAGAAGGTTCTCGCAAAGGTTCTTCTGTGTTTAAGATTCCCAGGATAAATTGACATACACAGCAGCATCTGTTAATTTATAAAAGTAAGACCTAGATATTAAAATCTTATTAAAAATTTATTATTATTCATGTATTTTGGTCAGTTATTAATTACACGGTAATTCACTTACTGAAAACCTTATTAAAATATTATTATTTTGCTGATTGTGAGTATTTAGGATTCACACCTCAAATTAGCCGTCCAATTTTAAGACTTTAGGCTTTAAATTACAATTTTCAGCCAAAAACGATAAACTAGTATTTTTCATGTAGTTTTCATATAGGGCTAAATGTTAAATAGTCAAAACCATGTTTCTGCATTATCTTTTGAATGTCAACAGATACAAAGCTAAAATTTTGACCTTAGAGGGTTTCCTTGACTCGAAAGCGAACAATTTTAGTAATGTGAAGTTCAGCTTAGCCGTATGGTGTACATATCCTTAAATATGTTTCAATAATACCGACGTAATTTTCTTCGCTGCCTAAATTTTCATCTGAAACGAAATTTTTTCGAACATATCCTCATCCAAGCAAGTATCTTACAATTAGTTCATTTATGTATTGTGAATATGAATCTTTAAAATTTTTTTGTATATTTATTGTCATCATTTGTGTGACCGTTGTCAAAGCTCAAAATATACCTTGGGGCTAAGTGTTAAAGCATTGGTGGGGCTAAATGTTAAATGGTTTTTTTTTTTATTAATTTTACTTTCTCTTCTTATTTGTTGTAAATAAATATGAGAAAAGAAATGTTTGGCTTACTTTACAAATTTTTCGTCAGTTTTTTGTTATTAAATCTTTAACGTTTGCACCATTTCTGCAATCAGGTATCCAATGAGTTAAAGAACATTTTCGATAAGGAACATCTAAAATTATATAATAATTTTGATATACATTCATATATCTTTGATTTACTACAGCTGCTCCAAAGTTTAGTTAAGATGCATCTGGTAAAGTATAAAAATCAAATAAACTAGTATTGTGTCCAAATTTGTTATTAAAAAATTTGAGCAAATATATAAGCTTTCAACTTCATGGACCCCTAGAAACGTTATAAGTAGCGTATTCTTCTTTACAACTATAATATATAGTATAATAAGTACATAGCCTAACAAGTAACGGGAGCGCTGTGAAGGAAAACAAATTTTTTTCCTCGAGTTTTTATACTTATTCGTTTAAATGGATAGTTAAAACTTCATTTAAATACACACACCAGCAGAATTAGCGGAACATAAAAAATATCTGTAAAAATCAAACAAATCATTTAATTTCAAGAAAATATTAATCTTATTTAATTATTCACTTAAAATTACATGTTCACAAGTCGATATACCTTTATTTTCGGTAGCAAAACAAGTAACAATATAAAATGGCAAATTTTTGGAATCTTATGTCGTCTAAGAATAATTTAAGTTAATGATTATTTAACAAATAGAAAATGAAACACAGCGTTTTAATCCTGCTTGGTTTTTCCTGTGCTCTTTTCAAAGCTTCCATTCGTTTTTCTATACTCAGAATGATGTTATCTATAGTTTCCTGGGACAGTCTTTGCCATTCTTCAATTACGGCAGTTTGAAGCTCGACCACATTGAGAAGAAACGGCATTTGAATTCGAAAGTGACAGACCTCTTAAAAAGAATTGCATCAATAATAAATAAAAACAATTCTATGGAAAGTTAATTGATTCGTTACTTCAATATTATTTTAAGTGAAAATGAAAAAAAAACCGCCAACTTTGTTTAATAAATAAGTTTTTTTATTTTTTTTTATGTTCCGCTAATTATGCCGGTGTGTGTATTTGCGATTTATATTTAAGTACATGGTAATCGAAATTTATAAAAGCCATCACCTTCATAGCATCACTATTTGATAGTGTTGGTGGGGGCGCTGGGGACGTTAAGAAAATTTTTGACATTTTTCTATTCAATTACATAACAAAATATATAATATTCAACAAACAGTGGAAGCGCGGTGTATAATATTATTAACATTATACACCACGCTTCCATAGTTTAAAATACTTTTTAAGATTTTTCTTAAAATTTTCATTTTACAAAATTTTTGTCAGCATGGTCGAAAAACACCTAATTTACACCTAATTCTCCATACTTTAAATCACCGAAAACACTTTTGTTTTTCACGTTTTCTCGAAAACGGTAAGAACATCTAATTTTTTATTAGCGCACCTAATTTACACCTAAAATACACCTACTTTTTATCTAGTAGTTTTTTAGGATTTTTTTGGGGGGGGGGGAGGCAGACGACTAGATTGATGGAGGTTAATACATATTATTTTCGCACCTGCTGCAATAAGTATATATGTATAATTATTTAATGCACTACTTTCTCATATGTATGATGTTCTTTGATTGTTGCATTAATTCGTATGAATTCGAAATGATTCCATCAATCATACGATATATCTATTTATACATACATCCGCGAGATTCTAGCGAGTATTTGCCTTCGTATTCACAATATAGAGAGGATTTACAGTCTTTTAACATTTGCATTCCCATTCAACTCCTAATTCAAATTCTTATACAATACATACATACGTACATATATCTACAGTGCGTGATGTGTTCTGTCGTTTATGAATTCGACAACTCCCTGACTATTAAAAGGAGGGTGGTCGAAAAGGAGCGCAAGCACATAGGTACGACAGATGACATTATCGTCTTATCTTATACAGATACCAATGCTTTATCAAAATAAATAAATAAATAGTCAAGTTGATATTCGTATTCGCAACTTGATTTTTTCTTCACATTCGTTATAATGTAACTAATTGTAAGTACATCGGCTACAATCCTGTATGGTATGATATGGTATATGGGTGATTCCGTTCTAACTGTGACTTTTTTTATTAATAATTTTTGGATTTTAAAATTAAACTTTTTTTTATTTGTATATGCAGATTATTACTACAAATTATTGTAAAAATGAAAGTCTGAAAGGATTTCGCTACAACTTTGAAGTTTCGAAAATGACAATCAAATTTCAAATTAAATTAGGTTTAGTAGATTTAATTGTACTACAATTTTTAAATTCAAAACTCTGCGTCAGAATCTATAAAAATATATACATTCAGTCTGTCCGATTTAAGGGGTTACGGGTAGTCAGCGTAGCGGTGTGAAAAATTGAGTATTTTCAATATATTTTTTTTAGCAGTAGTTTAATATATTTTATAAAATAAATAATACAGAATTAATTTTACAAAAATTTAAAAAAATATTTATTATAGACCAGATTATCACCATGTCCTACAAGTCACACTTTGCGATGACCATCATAATATTTTACTGATGCGTCTAAAATCAGTCAAACAAAAAGAAATCGTTAGTTTAATAGTCAATCTAGTGCCTGATCGAATCTTTTTATTTTCTTGTAAAAATATACAAAATGGTGGCCTCTGATAATTTATTTTTGGATTTTCAAGGAAAAATTCATCAGTTTACTGTTTATAAAAAATACAAATTTTGATTTTAAAAAAATCCTTCGATCGGGCACTGGATTAACTATTAAACTAATGATTTTTTTTGTTTGATTGAAATTGTGGATTTTTATTGTCAGTAGTTACAGGTAATTTTCTAGTACGAAGTATAGGAGCCATCTGCATTAAAAAAAAATAACAATTAATGGTTAAAATAATTTTATTACTCATTAATTATTTTTTCACGTGGTACTGACAGACACGGTACTGACATTTTCATTTAAAACAGCAACTGTAATTCTTTGGTTATGAATTTAGTAATATCCATTCACTGTGTAATTAAGGCTAATCATAAGTACAAAAGTTTATTACTTATGATACAAAAAATTCATAGTTGATAAAGTTTATCAATACCACGGTACTGGCAAGTAAATTTATGACATACTTTTTTTGAAATTGAGTTCTAAAATGACACAAACCTATTGCACTATTCCATCAACTTGATGTTTGTAAATATTACTCAGGTGACGCACTTTCAACATGGCTCATTAACCGTTTCATTAATTTCGAGATAGATGGCGCGCGAGTCATACAAATTCAAATTCAAAAATTCGTTTAAATCTAAAGACAAAAGTTATTGAGCCGGAGTTCAATGTTAAATTAATATATTGGGAAAAAATGGGTTAATTTTTGTAAATTTAATCATACTCATGAAGATTTTTTAGGTAATTAGTTTGAATCGTATATTGCGACAAAAAAAAATAAACAATTTATATAAAAATTCTAGAAATAGACATACCACGGTACTGACATTTAAGAGATAAAGTGTAAGTTTCCTCTGGATTGCAAGTCATACTTTACAAAAAAAAGTGATGAAATATGTTCAAGAATATACAATAAACACAAAAATTTCATTAATAAATCGTTAATTAATGACCAGTGAGAACAAACAGTACAGGACATAAAAAATCACAGTTAGAACGAAATCACCCATATAATACATATAACATATGTGTGCATATAATGTAATGTAAGTGAAGATAGACATTTATTTACGTGTAACTAACGACCGAACTGAGACCGGTCGATCCAAAGCAATTATAGTGATCACAAACTGAACAACGTTCTTCTGTAATTATAATTGTTCAACAAACAGCACACAGTTTGTTTGATATGTACACATTCACCACACTGCTTTTATTATGCAGAACAACAAATAATTATCATAAAACACAAATTTGTCTTGTGGGTACAAATTGCTTTAGTTATATTTTGTTATTTGGATCGATACCAAGGTTAACAAAGGTAAAGGTATCTATCAATGTATCTGTTGATCAATTATTTTTGACAGTTTTTAGATCGTTTTTGATATGGGAAACAGTAATTATTAACAAATAGACATTTTTTACCTTTTTATATAGTAATTTAAATAATTCATGAGAAATAGATGTATTTCAAGTAATTATATTTAATATCGTATTAGAAAATTTTTAAAAAATCATAATTTTTTCTTTGAAATATCTATTTTAATTTGGTTGCCGAAAATATGAGAACAATTATCTACATATTATGTTTTTTTCTCAATTATTAGATCGGCATTAAATTGATTACTATTCAGTTAGAATTTGCTAAAATAAACAAATTTTGTAAATTATATACGTTCGGTTATAAAGAGCATGAACCTAGACAACTACAGTTACTTCAAAGTGCTAATTCTAGCATACTTGTTGATGACAATAGTTGATTCAGCATTTTTAAAAGGAACATTAAAGTTGAGAGCCTGCTTTTGTTCTGATAGCAAGAATTATGGTCTTTAAGGTGTTATCTTTATCTTTAAGTACAAAATCATAAAAACACATGACATTCACCAAATAACACAAATACGGAACAAAATTGAGCATTTTATCGCTTAATTGCAGAAAATTTCTTGCTCATGATCATAATAACATGTACTCGAATTACAAAACTATTTCACTAAACGTTGCATGCACACCATCAGTGCCCTATTTAATATATTCAAAGCCCTAGACCACGGACTTGAGCAACCCTTTCCAGTTAATGATTTTGAAGTAATACCTACATGACTTCAGAAGTAACTTCATACCAAATTAATTTAATCGCGTCAATGAAGCCCTTTCTTCGAAAGTCCTCAATAACAACTCCGATTTGTTTCTTTATATTATTTAAAATCATAAATCTCTTACTAACACTTACATACCAGACATCTTTAGCAGAAATAGGTGTAAAAAATATAGAATATGAGTAACCAGATACACACATGAATAAATTACTAATTAAATAAGTACTGAAAAATAAATGAATCATTATCGAAAAGTAAAAATTTACATTTTCATGATCATGATGAAATAAACATAAAAATAAAAAAAAATAGAAGGTATTTGTAATCAATAATAATGCAATACAATCTACCCTATTTTTTTCTTCCTTATGTCTTGAATACGACACATATTTCAGAAAAACCCAAAAACAAGTACCTATCCCCTATTTTTTGGCGCTCTTTCAATTTATGATGGTAAAAATTTGATACATTGAACCACTCAAGCTGTCCAAGAAAATTTACCCCCATTTTCACCCCTCCAGTCCCTCTTATAAACCCAACCCTGATTTAACCTGTACAGGTGAATAGGCCTTTTAAAGAGGAACATTTCGGTAATTTGAGGTTATCCTCTGTTTCTTATAGTTTTCAAGATATATTAAGGAATACGTTTTGAACCCCCAACTTTAGGGGCTGATTTCATTCCGTAAACGTGGAAGATGACCGATAAAAAAATTTGGGGGAAAGGTCTACCGACACTGTCAACTTCCCATTGGGTGTCCTTAAAGACTAGAGACTACTGTATATAAATAATTATTTTTCCATTTCGGGCAATTTCTCCCCTGGGCCCCCGATAGAGGCTTTGCCCCTTGCACCATACCGGGGGCTTCGCCTTCTGTACCTAAGGGTGGGGGCTCCACCCTTATCAAACAAATGATAACATCATTTGTTCTCAAGATATGCGAGACAAAATATATTTCAAAAACAGTTTCTTATTTTTTTTTTTTTTTTTTTTTTTTTTTAATAATATACTGGCGTTTTTAACATCAAGGAAGGTTCTTAAGCGTTATTCACACCTAAGTAAGTAGATTAGTAGTTAGTAGAACAACTTAATAACTTAGTAAAACAACTTAGTAGTAAGTGGAACAGGAAAAAAATATAACAATCAATAGTATGCATAAGATTGAGTATTGTGAGACTCTGCTCAAGTGAATATGAATATGTTGTTAGATACATACACTCGGATACACACAGATATTTATATGACAATATATTCATATTCTTTTGAGCAAAGTCTCACAATATTCCACCTTATGCATACTATTGAATATTCGTCGGTATATTAAGTAGTGAAATAAATTACCCGCAATAAACGTTTGTGTATTGTGAACAAAATACATACCCAATTGATATCCAAAGATACACTGTTAAAAAAAAGTAAGTGGTTGGATATTATGTTAAACTAGTCTGAATTAATATAACTAATGCCCGGTTTTTCAGTGATGGTTTAAACCAAAGATTATAATTAAACTCGAGTTTATCTCATTTTTCAGTTTTACAGTGTGAGTTTAAATATGGCCGCTAGTTTAAACTACGTTTAACTTAAACGGCCGATATTCATGGTTTAAACTACACATTTTGTTTAAACCTAGGAAACGTCAAATATTGTGTTTAATTTTTGGTTAAATAAAATATAAAAATAATGTACTTCGAATCCGATTTTGATTTTTATTCAAGGTTTCGAATGTAAAAAGAAATTGCTTGTTTCGTTCTGGAGAAAATTCTCCCTCATATGCAGCATATTACAAACTGACTTGTTTCTTTTCTATTTAAATTAAAATCATTAAACTGAAAACTATTATAAATGTAATATTTTTTAGGAATAACGCATTATCTCTTGAAATAACGTTCTTGTTGACATTACGATATTATGCAAGTGGGGGTATGCTTATAATATGTGGAGATTTCGCAGGAGTATCGAAAAATACTGCTAGTAAAGTAGTGAAACTAGTATCCCACAATATTCCTCTTAAATTTATTTAATTTCTTAAATTTCCAGTGTCAGACATGGAATTTTTATAGCACTGAAGTAGATAGGCTGTACGGGCACGACTCCACCGGTTGTCTCAACAGTTTGGGTACATCCTGACGCAACATGTACCCAGTACATCCTGACGCAACATGTACCGAAATTTTTGAGACACACTGTACCTAGTGTATGAATTGACCTTTGACCTGGCACGTACATGTATTAAAAAATTTGTTGTTGACATTTGACCCCAACACTCGCTCATACTGTTGGCCTTGAAATTCCTAAGAGGTGAGTCATCACCAGCAACCAAATTAATTTATGTTAACCCGTTATGCGCCATCACAATTTACTTATAACAATTTCATTTTGTGTTAACCCATTACCCGCCAGCACTGACGTAGTTTTTGAATGCAAACCTAACGCATGCGCAGATTGAATTTAAGTACACGACGCATGCGCAGACTGAATTTTAAGTTACAATTTGATAGATGGGGTACACTACCGCATCCAAAATGTGGGGAATACCCTAACTCGGGGTGGCCCCAAACTTTTGACACCGTACTGTACTTAAATTTTTGGTACACTGCCGTGTCAAAAGTGCGGACCCCCCTGACCAAAAAGGTATCCGATCACTTTTTGAAGCGCACTGTACTTATTTTTTGTGTGTACATGCAAGCCTTAGCCTTTAATCTCACTTAATTGAGTCATCTTAAACGAAAGGTACACTATCACGTCAAAAATGTGGGATTACCCTAATCCAAGGGGTGGCCCCAAACTTTTGACACCGTACTGTACTTAAATTTTTGGTACACTACCGTGTCAAAAGTGTGGACCCCCTGACCAAAAAGGTATCCGATCACTTTTTGAAGCGTACTGTACGTGCAAACCTTGACCCCAACACGCGCTTGCCTTAATTGCGTCATTTTAAACGAAAGGTACACTACCAAGTCAAAAATGTGGGGAATACCCTAACCCACGGGGTGGCCGCTAAATTTTGTGGGGGCACTGTACCAAGCGCTACCGCAAAACTAACTTCAGACTCCAGGGTCCAGATGTCTGACCGCTACTGTACTGCCGGAAATTTGGGTGTCAACTGTAACTCAGTGGTTTTTGTGTATATTTAACCTTGGAAAATTCCAGGAATTTTTATCAGTTTTAACATAAACAAACAACTAATAATTAAATGTTTGTTTTAGCTGAATTATGATCGTAAGACTCATATAAGGAGTTTTTTTGGTATAAGAAAGATGACGTCATGGAATATTAATGAGTTAAAAAATTGTTTAGTAAAAAATATCACCCATTGTAGGCCTCAAGCAAGAAATTATTTTTATCAGTTTTAATACTTTAACATTTAACCTACAGTGACCAATTTTTTAGTTAACTAACAAAAGTTCTTGAAATTTTAACAAGTTACAAAAAATATTACTTCTTATGGTGCACAACATTTTTGAATTTGACTGTAGCACAAAACTGTTTCTATATCAAACGAAAATTATCTGAAATAATTCAGTATGTACATATGTATAGACTCTGTATATTAAAAATATTTTATGTATACACTCTGTATATTGAGAATAAGAAAGAAAATTTGTATATAATTTTAATTTTTATGAATACTAGTAAACGAATTGTATAGCCATTTATGAATAAGTATTAAATCTAATTATAAAATAATTTATAAATATTGCAAAAAATTTGTTTAATCAGCAAAATCAATGTATATCATTTTAATACTGATACATATTTATATTAGGGTATAATAGTATTGTATTTAACATTTTTAAACAGAATAAAAGTTCAATTTTTGGTTTTAAATTACTATAAGTTAAACACGTCGCTTAATATAAAAATGATAACAGCATTGAGTTTTACTAAATTTTTAAGTCTGTAAAATCAAAATTTTTTATATACTAGAACATTTTGAATTTGCTACTCTATCATTAACATACAAATAATATCATGTATATATAACGGCTGTATATTTAGTATTTTTAATAAATATTTTAGTATACAGGGTGTATCATGAAATATGCTTTTCAATTAGAATAATAAATTTCATAAGATTTTTGTTAATACTCTTATAGGTTAACGAAAGAAACTTTTTGCTGTAAAAAAATAGGGGAATGCAGGGTAATAATTAAATAAAACGCACATATTTTTTTTTTAAATTTTATTTATAGAATATGCATACAAAAAATTAAATTGCTTAAATCTATATATTACTTAAAATCTATTTATTTTCCATATAAAAATTTTTTAAAAGAATACAATTTTCTAATGAACCAATTTTATCTGAATGAAGCATACAGCGTCTTGAATAATATTCATCTCGCAGAATGGAAATCTTCGGTACATCAAATATTTCTTCCAAATTCAAAATCCACGGCTGGTTTTCGGTACCATCAAACAAACTTGATATCCATTTCTTCTTTTCACCACCCTTGACGTATATAACATCATACTTCTTTAATATAGGTTTCAATATGGTATGAAGTTTTTTGTATGGAATAAATCCATACGACCAAGGTATCCCATGCCAATTTCGGTAAAGCCAACTGGCTACTCGTTGATATTTCTTCGGCAACTCGTTGAAATCAAACGGTGCGTCGAATATAAGATGTAATATATCATCCGAATTTTCTGCAGCAATACCAACTTCTTTAAAATAAAATTCGTTGTTAGCTCCTTGATAGCCTTGTATGTCAAGAAACGCCATTTTTTACCGCCACCGTAGAACTGAAATTATTCACACAATCCACAACTTTATATAGAATAATTAAAAGTGGTGGGGGTAGTTAGTTAATTTGTGGAACGTATTGGAAAATGGCTCTTAATAGCTATTGCTAGTTTACCATCAAATTACAAACTGTTAATAATATTTAGCACATTTGTGAGTACCAGGTTCTTTTCACTTTAAGACCTAGTGATTTAAGGAATGCTAAAGTTTCAGGTGAAATGTGTTGTTGCTCAAAAGTTTTACGTTTAATGATCTTAGGTTTCGAAAGTCCTTTGCTAGGTTCTCTAGCGGTGGACTGCGCTGAATTGTAAATTAACATGGTTCCAAAATGTAATTGTTTTACCACGAAAGTATAATTTTCAACGAAAGAGATGTTAACTCTTTGACAACCACCGGTAAATAGATAATATTTTATGTAAGTTCAACTATTTTATACCCTTCAACCATGATAAGGTGTATAAGCTTGAGTATAACTCAGCAAATTATATAGCGGTGGTGACGTAACACACAAATGCGGTGGTTGTGTTGCGGTTGTGGCGGTGGCGGTGTTTGTGTGGCGGTTGTGTGGTGGTGGCGGTGGTGTTTGTGTGGCGGTGGCGGTGGTGTTTGTGTGGTGGCCGCGGTGGTGTTTGTGTGGCGATGGTATTTGTATGGTGGTTTCGGTGGTTGTGTGGTGGTTGTGGGGGTGGCGGGGTAGCAGCGGTGTTTGCGGCTGACGTGCACAACTTTATCATTAATTCAATCGAAGCAGCAATTTACTGTAGACAATAAATCGGTGGTGACATCTCGCGGTGTTTGTTGAACGCAATATCTAAATTAATCAATCTGGTGACGTTCCTCTTCCCTGCTCTTATACTGGAAGATTATTAGATATCGATTTTAGATAAAATATTGGAAAATTTCGGTTACAAAATACTATAAATACAACTGAATTACTACCCGGATGTCATTTGTTGGTTAAGTTCCAGAAGGTAAACAACAACAGCAACATGCCGATTTGTGGTATTTGTAAATTTCAACCGTCACAGTGTAAGTGTGCCTTCTACGAGTACTGTGATAGGTGTCGAAATGAAAAACGAATTTGCATGTGTTGTAAACGATGTATGATGCCATTTCCAAACTGTGTTTGCAATTATATAAACTGTACCACATGTAAAAGCCGCTGCAATTGCAAATAATTTAGTAAAATCAATCATCTGATTGCCACATAATACATATTGACCAATTCCACGGTTGCTCAAACCAACGTAAACATTTATTTATAACGCAATGACCAGCGATGTAATGAGGCATAATGGATATTTTGTGTAACAGTGGAATTGGTCAATATCGATTAAATATCGATTTTTTATAAAATATTGGATTATTTGGTTTCAGTCAAAATACTATAAATACAACTGAATTATTAACCGGATGTCATTTGTTGGTTAAGTTCCAGAAAGTAAACAAAAACAACATGCCGATTTGTGGTATTTGTAAATTTCAACCACCACAGTGTAAGTGTTCCTTCCCCGAGTATTGTGATAGGTGTCGAAACGAAAAACGAATTTGCATGTGTTGTAAACGATGTATGATGCCATTTCCAAACTGTGTTTGCAATTATGTAAACTGTACCACATGTAAAAGCCGCTGCAATTGCGAATAATTTAGTAAAATCAATCACCTGATTGCCACATCATAAGTATTGACCAATTCCACGGTTGTTAAAACAAACATTAGCATTTATTTAGTAATGAGGTATAACGTATATTTTGAGTAACAGTGGAATTGACCAATACCTATTAATCAGTATTAAAGTTTTTGTTGAATACCCAAAATATACATTATACCTCATTACTAAATAAATGTTAATGTTTATTTGATATTTTCCATTGGTTGTGGTGTATAAACACTGATCATATGAAGGTGTGGTTGCTTTAGAGTAACTTAATTTGTAGCTGTGTGGGAATAAACATATCGGTGGGGTAAAATGAGCAACTCAAATTTTGTAGTTGTGTTGGGGTGGTGGTGGTGGCGTTGGTGGTGGTGGTGGTGGTGGTGGTGGTTTTTGTGGTGGCAACTCATAATTTATTTAAGCGACGTGCTGTAACAGAAATTGGTAGTGTATTGGCAAAATGTCTGAACAACACGGTGTTGAGTTAAGTATAAGTGATCTGTGGACCACTTTTACTGCCACTGATACAACAATGGATCCGGTTTTGGAGAAGTTGAATAAACTTGGTGCTGGTAAACCATTCAAATCGCTATCTACACTCAAACCGTATGAAACGTGGAAAATTCTTGATGTACGACGCATGGAAACTCGATATGGGCCAGCGGTTGCGGTGGAACTTGCAGATGCTCAAGTGTTCCTTCCAAAACGATTCGCGAATTTGGATGAGCAGACCATTCAATGTTTACGTACAGGACAATATTTTATTACATATAAAGGAACTGATTCTAGTAGTTTTTTACATATTGTGGAATTTAGTAAATAGCTATCACATGTATGATGTTAGATGTAAGATTAAGGTAACTGTCAGATATGAAAATGAATTGATTTACTTTTTAATTGTAATATTGTAAACGTATATTTCATTAAAAAATAAATTATTTTACGTATAAATTCTTATATTGTTCTTATTTTACAACACACTAGAACCTCCCAAATTATATCTTGAATTATGATAAGACTCTCAGTAGGTATGGACCCAGTTGGCAACGCAATGTAATTGCCTATATTCAGGAGCAAGTATTTTAATGTTGGTGTTGAGTCACCTGACACTTGCATATAGCTTTTCATTCATTTTTCTGAACTAATTTTCAAACCGAAAGAGCGTAATGGGGGCAAAATGTGTAAGCCGGATGTCAACAGCTACTTCATGGAGTAAAATGAGCAACTCAGATGTGGTGGTTGCGGCGGCGGCGGCGGCGGTGGTCGCGGCGGTGGTGGTGGTGGTGGCCGCGGTGGTGGTGGCGGTGGTGGTGGCGGTGATGGTGGTGGTGGAGTATATAAGTAATCGCTAACACAATTCTGAATTAATCTTGGAAGACTAGTTGAGCTTTACACATCTATTATAATGTTCGAGTGTACGTGGTGCTATAAAAGCTTCTCGCGGAAAGATTCTCTTTCACGTCATATAAGAAATACACATATGCGGGAATTTTCACCAAAAAGGTTTGAAAATAGTTACTCTCTTGATCCGCTAAAAAGACAAACATTAGACACGGCTGATGACTTATCTAGTTATGATACCGGGAGGAATGATGTTGATGATGAATTTCTAAACAATAAAGTTGAAGAAAGGGTCAATCCACTTGAACAAAGAATTAAAGCTGCATCAAAAGCAATTCAAACTAAATTTAATAATTTAAGAAATCAAAATAATGTTTACACACCCAGCGATGAGTCTAATAACAGGGTTTTAACCACTTCTGATAGTGGAACTGTTATCATTCCCAAGTTAACTACAGCTTTGCAAACCCTTTTGGATATTTTATTAATCAAAGAAACTCAAAATAAAGTTGAGGATTCTAATGAACGAATAGCAATAAAACGTCCAGTCAATTCAACGGACCAAGAGCTACTTGCTAAGCGTATCAAATACAACGACTCGGAAAATGCTAATGGGCAATCGAAAAAAATAAAATACTGGCATAATCCTAATACTTTAATAGATGAATTACGGCGTTTATACGAGACTTCAGAGACTGGTGAAAAAATACTCAATATTATTCGGAGTATAGAGGAAAATAAAAACATATTGTTTAACGTTGACGATAGTGAAGCTTTAATCGAAGAGTTAGATGCTTTAAGAGAAACTACTGTCGGTCAAGAAATATTCTCTATACTTCGTGAACTTCAAAAGGCTGATGTTATTGAGCCACTAGGTGATTATCTGGATGAAACTGATAAAGAAGATGCTAGCGATTATGATGATGATTAATTTAGATATTGCGTTCAACAAACACCGCGAGATGTCACCACCGATTTATTGTCTACAGTAAATTGCTGCTTCGATTGAATTAATGATAAAGTTGTGCACGTCAGCCGCAAACACCGCTGCTACCCCGCCACCCCCACAACCACCACACAACCACCGAAACCACCATACAAATACCATCGCCACACAAACACCACCGCCGCCACCACACAAACACCACCGCCACCGCCACACAAACACCACCGCCACCACCACACAACCGCCACACAAACACCGCCACCGCCACAACCGCAACACAACCACCGCATTTGTGTGTTACGTCACCACCGCTATATAATTTGCTGAGTTATACTCCAGCTTATACACCTTATCATGGTTGAAGGGTATAAAATAGTTGAACTTACATAAAATATTATCTATTTACCGGTGGTTGTCAAAGAGTTAACATCTCTTTCGTTGAAAATTATACTTTCGTGGTAAAACAATTACATTTTGGAACCATGTTAATTTACAATTCAGCGCAGTCCACCGCTAGAGAACCTAGCAAAGGACTTTCGAAACCTAAAATCATTAAACGTAAAACTTTTGAGCAACAACACATTTCACCTGAAAATTTAGCATTCCTTAAATCACTAGGTCTTAAAGTGAAAAGAACCTGGTACTCACAAATGTGCTAAATATTATTAACAGTTTGTAATTTGATGGTAAACTAGCAACAGCTATTAATAGCCTTTTTCGAATACGTTCCACAAATTAACTAACTACCCCCACCACTTTTAATTATTCTATATAAAGTTGTGGATTGTGTGAATAAATTCAGTTCTACGGTGGCGGTAAAAAATGGCGTTTCTTGACATACAAGGCTATCAAGGAGCTAACAACGAATTTTATTTTAAAGAAGTTGGTATTGCTGCAGAAAATTCGGATGATATATTACATCTTATATTCGACGCACCGTTTGATTTCAACGAGTTGCCGAAGAAATATCAACGAGTAGCCAGTTGGCTTTACCGAAATTGGCATGGGATACCTTGGTCGTATGGATTTATTCCATACAAAAAACTTCATACCATATTGAAACCTATATTAAAGAAGTATGATGTTATATACGTCAAGGGTGTTGAAAAGAAGAAATGGACATCAAGTTTGTTTGATGGTACCGAAAACCAGCCGTGGATTTTGAATTTGGAAGAAATATTTGATGTACCGAAGATTTCCATTCTGCGAGATGAATATTATTCAAGACGCTGTATGCTTCATTCAGATAAAATTTGTTCATTAGAAAATTGTATTCTTTTAAAAAATTTTTATATGGAAAATAAATAGATTTTAAGTAATATATAGATTTAAGCAATTTAATTTTTTGTATACATATTCTATAAAAAAAATTTAAAAAAAAAATATGTGCGTTTTATTTAATTATTACCCTGCATTCCCCTAATTTTTTACAGCAAAAAGTTTCTTTCGTTAACCTATAAGAGTATTAACAAAAATCTTATGAAATTTATTATTCTAATTGAAAAGCATATTTCATGATACACCCTGTATACTAAAATATTTATTAAAAATACTAAATATACACCCGTTATATATACATGATATTATTTGTATGTTAATGATAAAGTAGCAAATTCAAAATGTTCTATGTGCTTATAAAAAATTTTGATTTTACAGACTTAAAAATTTAGTAAAACTCAATGCTGTTATCATTTTTATATTAAGCGACGTGTTTAACTTATAGTAATTTAAAACCAAAAATTGAACTTTTATTCTGTTTAAAAATGTTAAATACAATACTATTATACCCTAATATAAATATGTATCAGTATTAAAATGATATACATTGATTTTGCTGATTAAACAAATTTTTTGCAATATTTATAAATTATTTTATAATTAGATTTAATACTTATTCATAAATGGCTATACAATTCGTTTACTAGTATTCATAAAAATTAAAATTATATACAAATTTTCTTTCTTATTCTCAATATACAGAGTGTATACATAAAATATTTTTAATATACAGAGTCTATACATATGTACATACTGAATTATTTCAGATAATTTTCGTTTGATATAGAAACAGTTTTGTGCTACAGTCAAATTCAAAAATGTTGTGCACCATAAGAAGTAATATTTTTTGTAACTTGTTAAAATTTCAAGAACTTTTGTTAGTTAACTAAAAAATTGGTCACTGTAGGTTAAATGTTAAAGTATTAAAACTGATAAAAATAATTTCTTGCTTGAGGCCTACAATGGGTGATATTTTTTACTAAACAATTTTTTAACTCATTAATATTCCATGACGTCATCTTTCTTATACCAAAAAAACTCCTTATATGAGTCTTACGATCATAATTCAGCTAAAACAAACATTTAATTATTAGTTGTTTGTTTATGTTAAAACTGATAAAAATTCCTGGAATTTTCCAAGGTTAAATATAAAAAAAAACCCTCAAGTACAATTGACACCCAAATTTCCGGCAGTACAGTAGCGGTCTGAAATCTGGAGTCTGGATTCTGATTTTAAAATCTAGCGCTTGGTACAGTGCGCCCCTGACAAAATTTATCGTTAGCGACCAAATTTAAGATGACGCAATTAAGTGAGATTAAAGGCGAAGGTTTGCACGTACACATAAAAAACAAGTATAGTACGCTTCACAAAATGATCGGATACCTTTTTTAGTTAGGGGGGCCCGCACTTTTGACACGGCAGTCTACCAAAAATTTAAGTACAGTACGGCGTCAAAAGTTTGGGGCCACTTCTGGGTTAGGGTATCCCCACATTTTTTGACGTGATAGTTCGTTTAAGATGGCGCAATTAAGGCAAGCGCGTGTTGGGGTCAAGGTTTGCACGTACAGTACGCTTCAAAAAGTGATAGGGTACCTTTTTGGCCAGGGGGGCCCACACTTTTGACACGGCAGTGTACCAAAAATTTAAGTACAGTACGGTGTCAAAAGTTTGGGGCCACCCCCGAGTTAGGGTATCCCCACATTTTTGACGCGGTAGTGTACCCCATCTATCAAATTGTAACCTAAAATTCAGTCTGCGCATGCGTCGTGTACTTAAATTCAATCTGCGCATGCGTTAGGTTTGCATTCAAAAACTACGTCAGTGCTGGCGGGTAATGGGTTAACACAAAATGAAATTGTTATAAGTAAATTGTGATGGCGCATAACGGGTTAACATAAATTAATTTGGTTGCTGGTGATGACTCACCTCTTAGGAATTTCAAGGCCAACAGTATGAGCGAGTGTTGGGGTCAAATGTCAACAACAAATTTTTTAATACATGTACGTGCCAGGTCAAAGGTCAATTCATACACTAGGTACAGTGTGTCTCAAAAATTTCGGTACATGTTGCGTCAGGATGTACTGGGTACATGTTGCGTCAGGATGTACCCAAACTGTTGAGACAACCGGTGGAGTCGTGCCCGTACAGCCTATCTACTCACTGACAAATGCAAACAAATTGCACAGCCTAATACCTTTTTTTATGACACACTTTAAAAATTTATAGCACCTTAATGTAATTTTTAAAAAAATATTCCAATATATACATTTAAATTATATTCAAATGGTAGATGGCAAAAAAGCCAAAAGTAGTAATTTACTATGGTTACTTAGTTTAAACTCCGTTTAAATAAACTACAGTAATATTGACACTGTAAAACATCGGTGGTTTAACTGCTTAGTTTAAACTTGAGTTTAGCTAAACGTGGTTTACATAAACTCAAGTTTAAACGGCTACTGAAAAACCGGGCATAAGTGAATATTATATTCATTGTTTTAAACATACAAATTGTACAATATAGTAATTGTAAATATTATTGTGATATTTGAATATAAAAAAGCCTTTTTTTCTATTTAATTTATATAAGTTTTAAACATCCATAGATTTTGCCCTCTTTAGTGACATCAAAATGATTATTAAAATGTTTGTGTTCCTTGTTATCCGCATTTAAATAACCATTCTATCCTGCTTACTAATGTAAGTGTTTCTATAGTTTTTTTTTTTTAGATTTGTTTACGTCACATTGGATGTCGCGTCCATAGGCGGTTTGTTCATTTGAATTTGTTTATGAATTTTTGTATTTTTATTTCTTATTTAGTTATTCATTTATTTATTTTTTTGAAAACTTACGTTAAATTATTTTAATTTCATAATTTTAGTTTTACAACGGAAAATTTGTAAAATTGCGGAATATTTTTTGCTATGTGTATACACATAGCAAAATGCTATAATACATAGACATTATAATTAAAAAAAAAAAGCCGTGAGCAGCGGAGCCCCATCACGGAAGTCGAATTTTTCCTTTCATCTTCGGTATTGAATGTCTACCACCGAAATGTAATTGAAAGTCTACAAGCGATTTGTCATTTTGGTGGTTTCAAAACTGATGATAAGGGTCCGGTTGATCAGGGCTTTAAAAAAAGGTTTTAAGTTTTTAAGGGCTGAATCTCAGTAAAATTCAATTTTGTGCCGATAACAGTTAGCAGGGAAAAAGCCAGCACAATTCGTACGAGGGCATTCCTACCAATGCTTATCCGCCAATAGCCTTTGTGCTTTATTTTTAAATATTAAAAAAGAAGGAACTTAAATAGTAAATTGGAAGGCTTTTATGAAGATATTTTTTCTTTCCAAAAAAATCCAAAATTTCTATTTTATAAATAATAAAAATCCAAAATTCCTAATTTATAAATAAACAGTGACTTTAATAACATTTTTAAATTACTTAATATGTACGTATTTCATTTGTCATAAAAGTAAGTTCACTTTTTTTTAAATTTTTTAAAATTACTATTCGCCTACTTGTATTTAGAATAAAAATAATGCATTTAAAACCCATTTAAAAATAGCATTCAAATCCGATGTAAAAATGGGAGAAGTGGGGGGGAAACGTAATGTGGACTCCCTAAAAGGTACTAGCTGGATAGTAACTGAATACACGTACAAAATTTCAGCCCTCTAGGTTTCCTTAGAGAGTCTCTAGACGTGTTAGAAAACAAGCAAAAAAATTAAGGAAATACTGGCGTAAAAATCGTGGGGGTAAGGGTTAAAAGTTGAAACCTCCAAAAAGCAGTGGCTGGCTATTAACTTAACCTGTACACAAAATTTCAGCCCTCTAGGTTTATTTGTGGAGATTTTGACCCGAACGAAATTGTCAAAAAACAAGAAAAATCATGTTCCTTTTGGTATAAAAATGGTGGGGGTAAGGGTTAAAAGTCGAGACCCCCAAAAGGCATCCCCTTGATACTAAGTCAATCCCAATACAAAATTGCAGCCCTCTAGGTTTATTTCGGTGACCTGTGCGAGTTGTACAAACTTCGAAAACGTCGAAAAAGCATGAAATTGTAGCTTAAAAATGAGGGGGGTGGGGGTAAAATATTAAAACCTCCAAAAAGCATAACCTAGGTATGAACTCTATCAACACACCAAATTTCAATCCTCTACGTTAATTCTGGGGGGCTGGGGGCGTGTTAGATCCAGCGAAAATCGTTTTCCCCCTCCCTACTCCCTCCAAATCACTCTAGGAAGCTGTATTTTGGATATGTTGTAGATAATTGATCGAAACATTATTTAAAACCGGTTTGGAAAAGTTTTATTGTTTTGTTACCCCCCACCACCCCCTTAAAGGTCGGGTCGGAAAAAAAATTTGCCCAAAATTTGACCCCACTTTAATAGTATGAGGTGCCTCGAAAATGAGCCCCATTTACCAAATTTCATTTCTTAACTTCCATAGAGGGGCCCTACACAAATTAAAAGGTGGCGGGAGTATATATATATATATATATATATATATATATATATATATATATATATATATAACATTTTTTTTCTACATATTCGTGTTCTCCGGGTCCGAAAACGGATAGCGCCCCTATACTCGCCTCTCGCAGCTCTTATCGTATAGACTGTATAAGTCTAATTTTTCCGAGAAAATTCGACTAATAAAATCCTTATATAGAGTCTATGTCAGACTAAACTTTTTTAGTTAGTTAGACTAAAGTTATATAATATTATGATAATAATTATTCATTCAATCATTTGTTGAAAGGTCTATCATTATCTGTGTGGAAATATTTGGATAACTAGTAACTTTTCCTATAAATTAAAATATATCAAAGAATGGACAGATTTTTATTTTATCTGTATTAATTATTTTGAGTTTAAGAAATTTTACCCTAATTTTTAAAGTTTTATTTTTGTAAAATATTGCATTAATTTGGACATCGAAATTTGTATGTTTGACTGTATTGCATATTTGTATGAAATTTTTCTAATGCATAATCGTCGATTGTTAACTATCGAAAAATTTTCCAATGTTATTTATGGAAAAGCTTGTTAATTTTAAATAAAACAAGGAACCGATAGGTTAATTGATTGTTAAAATTTTATGTTACTGATGAGACTAAAATTATGTGCAAGCTTAGTTTTTAAAATTAAACATTTACAGATTGATGGTTTACATGATTTAGTAGCAAAACAGTAATTTTCATTATAATCAATAATTACCAATGCCTTATATTGCATAGAATGTAAAAATGTACAGTATGAGAAAACGGTTAGAAATTACTGTCCTCCACTCTTAGCGTCAAAAGTATCGCTCAGAGAAATCTTGAACATAGAGAATACTTGATTTTTGAAAAAATATTTACAATAATAGTAAATATATCTTTGTCATTAATTAAAAATTAACATGTCATAAAGGGGTGGAAAAAACATATAAAAATTTAAATAGAAAATGTGTATTTAAATCTACCTGCCAAGTTCCAGGTATATCATCCTATGTGGGTGCTTCATTTATACATTGATACAGTCAGTCTTTAGAATCAGTAGAATAGCAAGCGGGTGGCAGAGATGGCCCCCGCCAGGGGTGCCGGAGGAGGGGGGCGCCGCCGCGACTATTTTGCTTAATCATCAAGGTATAGGTATCACCTGTTTTTCATACTAAGAACGCTGAAAAAATTACTCAAAAGCATAGACTGAGGCAAAATAACAATTAAGGTATATGTTTGACTACTCTTAAACTAGACTACGAGTTGAAAGTAAAAAGATTTCTAGCATTTCTACAAGTCTGGAAAACAAAGAAACTGGGCCCCGTTATCGCATAATTCCGTGAAGTTCGACGAGTCATGCCCAGAAGTCCAGGTGGCCTTAGTTTGGGAAAAGGAGAGAAGATATATGATGTAATTGTAGGTAGGGGGCAAAATTTTTTAAGTGTATGAACCATCCCCCCTGTTTTTATCAAAAAGTGGGCGCCACTTTTAAGTCTTGCCAGCGGCGCCAATCACCTCAGCTACGCCACGGTTTAGAATGTATATAATAAATGAAATCTATAAAGTGAGTATCTACTATTTACTCAGGTTTTTATAAGAGTTTACTCAATTTGTTTAAAAAAAATGTAAGCATTTACTCTGCATAGTGAGCATAGAGATGTATAGAGAGACAACTCAAAAAGTTACTTAAAAAGTTAATTTGTCATTACAGAAAAAAATAGCAGCAGTCATTTGAATTTTTAGTCGAATTATACCTTAAAAGACTTATACAGCCTATACGACAAGAACGGCGAGAGGCGAGAGTAGGGGCGCTATCTGTTTTCGGACCCGTAGAACACGATTCTGTAGAAAAAAATGTCTGATATATATATATATATATATATATATATATATATATATATATATATATATATATATATATATATATATATATATATTCCCGCTACCTTTTAAAATGTGTAGGGCCCCCCTATAGAAGTTAAGAGCTCAAATTTGGTAAATGGGGCTCATTCCGATGCACAACAATACTATCAAAGTGGGGTCAAATTTTGGAAACATTTTGGATCTGATCCAACTTTTAAGGGGGTGGTGGAGGGCGGTAAAACAATAAAACTTTTCCAAACCAATTGGAAATAATATTTCGGTCAATTATCTACAACATATCCAAAATTCAGCTTCCTAGGATGACTTGGAGGGAGTAGAGGGGGAAAAAAGGATTTTGACTGGATCTAACACACCCACAGCCCCCCAGAATTAACGTAGAGTGTTGAAATTTGGTGTGTTGATAAAGTTCGTACCTAGGTTGTGATTTTTGGAGGTTTTAATATTTTACCCCCACCCCCCTCATTTTTCAGCTACAATTTCATGCTTTATCGACCTTTTCGAAGTTTGTACCACTCGCACTGGTCACCCAAATAAGCCTAGAGGGCTGAAATTTTGTATTCGGATTGAGTTAGTATCAAGGAGGTGCCCTTTGGGCGTTTCGACTTTTAACTCCTACCCCCACCATTTTTATACCAAAAAGAACATGATTTTTCTTGTTTTTTAACAGTTTCGTTCGGGTCAAAATCTCCCCAAATAAACCTAGAGGGCTGAATCTTGTGTACAGTTTAAGCTAATAGCCAGACACTGCTTTTTTGAAGTTTCGACTTTTAACCCTTACCCCCACGATTTTTACGCCAATATCTCCGTAATTTTTTTGCTTGTTTTCTAACACGTCTAGAGACTCTCTAACGAAACCTAGTGGGCTGAAGTTTTGTACATGTATTCAGTTACTATCCAGCTAGTACCTTTTAAGGAGTCCACATTACTTTTCCCCCCACTTCTCCCATTTTTACATCGGAATTCAATGCTATTGTTAAATATGTTTTAAATCCATTATTTTTATTCTAAATACTAGTAGGCGAATAGTAATTTTAAAAAATTTAAAAAAAAAGTGAATTTACTTTTATAACAAATGAAATACATACATATTAAGTAATTTAAAAATGTTATTAAAGTCACTGTTTATTTATAAATTAGGAATTTTAGATTTTTATTATTTATAAAATAGAAATTTTGGATTTTTTGGAAAGAAAAAATATCTTCATAAAAGCCTTCCAGTTTACTATTTAAGTTCCTTTTTTAATATTTAAAAATAAAACACAAAGGCAATTGGCGGATAAGCATAGGTAGGAATGCCCTCGTACGAATTGTGTTGGCTTTTTCCCTGTTAACTGCTATCGGCACAAAATTGAAATTTACTGAGATTCAGCCCTTAAAAACTTAAAACCTTTTTTTAAAGCTCCGATCAACCGGACACTCATCATCAGTTTTGAAACCACCAAAATGACAAATCGCTTGTGGACTTTCAATTACATTTCGCTTGTAGACACTCAATACCGAAGATGAAAGGAAAAATTCGACTTCCGTGATGGGGCTCCGCTGCTCACGGCGTTTTTATACTATATTTTGTCTTTCTGTAATAAATGGCAAGATATGTTTCTTAGTGGAATAATAAATTTGAATCAGCGGTAAAAAAAGATAGCATTAATATTAATAGATTTGAGCGTTACTTTATGATATTCCATATTTGTAAATACTAAACAAATATTTTACTTCGCAAAATACCACTTTTATTTTTGAAACTGTGAAAATATTGTCTCGAACCGTCGCGTCAGTTCATTTTCAGAGATAGCATTGCCTTAAAATGTACTGTTGTCCCACTGCTATCAATTGTTTATGTTAGATTGTTGTCATAGTTTTTAAGTGGCATATTGTTGCTTAATCGTTTAGCGACTGTCTAATGTGTGTCAGAATCATTTTTGAAATTAGAAATTTATTTTCTATTCAGCAAAATGCCTGATAAATGTTAGGATATTTTACCTTTCTAACAGTAAAAGTATTTTCAAAACCCGTTGTGTAGCATTCTGTGCCGCATTTGCATCCGCAGGACAGTTGTGGATCTCAAATGACACAACCTGTACCTATCTAAAATAGCTTACCTCTGTAATAATGAAAAAAAATTTCGAGATCGGTCAGTTATTTTATTTTTGATACTTTTAGGTACCATTAACTCTGTCGGATTTTACATAACGTAATCCATATCTATCTAAAGTAGTTTAGCTCTCTTAAGATGAAGAAATTTTCAAAATCGGTCGGTTACAACATATAAGCTATATCCATCATATATATATATATATATATATATATATATATATATATATATATATATATATATATATATATATATATATATATATATATATATACACATATATATATATATTATATATATATATATATATATATATATATATATATATATATATATATATATATATATATATATATATATGTATATAAGTTATATTACATAAGGTCCGCCTAGAATATACGGTCGAGCTGATTTTTTAATGAAGTCCACCAGGATCCTGCAGATCAAAAAACGCCAGAAATAAGCTACTGAACCGATTCTGAAAATTTTCTTACTGCTAAATTATTTTAGGTGGATACAACTGTGCTGTCCAAATTCCGTCCAATAATAACTTTAATTTTTTTTGTTTCTGGCATTTTGTTTTAGTAATTTTTACTGATTTTGTACATCCCTGGTGAAAACAGCTGTATTTGACGTTTTCATAACATAATTCTATCGCAACTAGATTTATCGTTGAAAATTTCGAAATGACTGCGTATTATTGTTAGATATTATTTGGAATTTACAAAAAAAAGTATGAACAACAATGGTATATTTAAAAATCTTATAATGTCTTTTATATTTCACTAGAAAAATATGAATTAGTAATAATATGGTAAAGTTAGGAACTCCTCGACATTTGAACTTGTTGCTGTTTTTTTTTATCTTTGACTAGTAGTTTCAGCGGCGTAGCGAGGGGGGTGCAAGGGGGTCTATCATGCACCGGGTGCCACTCGCAGAAGGGCGCCAAATGTGCCCAAAAATAGCAGTCTTGGGGGGCGCCAAAAAATTAGGTATGAGGTTTTTTTTTGCTCGTCATTTGTTTTTTGTGAGGAAAAAAGCAACATTTTTTTCTACAGGGGCGCCAATAAAGCGTCGTGCCCCGGGCGCCGGTTATGTTCACTACGCCACTGAGTAGTTTAAGTTTCTGGAAAATTTATTTATGAGTCAGATCAAAGTTTTTTATCAATTTATTCTATTAAAACAGTTAACTATAACTAAATTAGTTCCGTCTTTATTTTAGTCAAATTTGAATTGAAAATTATCTTAAAGATAGGGTGTTTTACGGTATTCCATTTACGTACCACAAGTAGACAGAGAAAATGTAATTAAAGTTGTGCATGATTTCGGACATCCTTCAATAAAAAAGAGCAGAAAAATGGTACAAAATGAATTTTTCTGGCCAGGTATGTCCAGGATGATCAATAATATTGTTAAATCATGCGATAAATGTCAGAAAAACAAAATTATTAGACATAATGTGTCACAATTAAAACCCATAATTGAACCAGATGATGATTTTCATCAATCCATCTGGACGTAATTGGACCTCTGCCAATTTGCAATGATTATAAATTTATTCTATCAATCGTTGATAGATTTTCAAGGTGGGTTGAAGCTGTTCCTTTAAAGTATAGTTACGCTTCAACTATAATTAAAAGTATTGTCGATGTATGAATTAGTCGTTATGGTATACCGACGTCCATCACAACTGACAGAGGTAGTCAATTTTTGAGTTCCGAATGGAAACTATTAATAAATTTTTAATCAAACATATTTTAACCACTAGTTATCACCCACAGAGTAATGGGATGGTAGAAAGATTTAATAAAACTTTGAAACAATCAATAAAATGTAGTTTCAAAGATAATAATTGGCTTGAAGTTCTGCCTTAGGTGTTATTACACTTGCGAACTTCAGTAAGAGAAGATATCAAAACTTCTCCTTCACAAATTTTATACGGTAATCCATTAAGGTTACCATACCAATTGACCCAATAAGATTTTGCGAATGCTTTATCAAATAGCATTCAAAATACAAAATATTTCTTTACGAAATTTTATAAAAATAAAAGTTTCGTAGATGCGAATCTATCATCTGCCAAATTTGTATATATTAGGGACGATAGAGTTAAATCTTCACTGGCTCCTAATTATTTGGGGCCCTTTGAAGTAATTGAAAGGGGAGATAAATATTTTAAGCTTAAAATAAATAACAGATAATGTATCGATCGATCGATTAAAAACGGCATATGTGATTTAGTTTTGTGTGATGTTTAATTACATACAAGCTTGTAAATATTTATCTGTTAAATATTTATGTATTTTGTTGCGATTGTTTTCTGCCGTTGTTTTGTTTTGTTACAGGTTCGGATATCTACATTTTGGAAGAATTTCTGGGAAAAGAGAAAACATCCGAATCATGGGGCATATATAAGTGCACGTCTTACATATATGCACATATGTATAGCTTAATTTTCTATATATGTACATATTTTATCATGATTAATTCAATATTTGCATGAATTGTAACTATTTAGCATTGTATTTTGGGGAGTTTTTATGTATTCAGGATACAGTTAAATTTGTTTCCTGGAAACTTTTCTCCTCAAAAGGAAAATTTTTTTTTTGATTGTTGCTCGGAAAATTTATTTTTTTGCGATGGGGGCGTATGTACCGGCACAAGATTGCCGTGAAAATGTAAATTTCCTAATTTGGGAAATTTTAATAATTGTCATGTAGTTTGCCGTGTGAAATATAAAAATCAAAATTATTTCTGTTGATTGAGCTTTCCTAGCAACTAAAATAATAAAATAAAAATCAGTCTCATATCTTTGGAACTGTAAAAGATTATTAAAATTTCTCAAAACCGTTTCTAGAACAGGAAGGGGGAACCAATGTAGCCAACATGAGGACCTTTGCAACAATCCACTAGGCTCTAGCGACTCCGAATCTATTTTTTTAAGTTATAAGACCTCCCTTGTGGTACAGCATTCGAAAGCTCTTTAAAAATGCTATTCGTTAATACCCAATATAATTTTAATTTATCGATTATTATTTGAAGAGTATAAAAAATAAATTTCAGTAAGTTGAGATGTATTTTCTCTTATTCAAATTTACAAGTATCAAATCAAATCTCTATCTGAAATAGGATCGTAAGAAATTATAATCTTTAAATCGGGAGATACTAAATATTTTTTCTACTCCTACTATTAAAAGTAACATTTTGTGAACGGCTAACTATATGTAAAAATTAACAATTGCCCACACAATGCGGAAATAGCCGTGAGAAATTATTTCCCACGGTTTAATATAATAAAAAAGTAGGCTCTGTCTTTGATTTAACATATAATCTATATAATTAATACTAAAAAGTAAGAATATACATATGTAAGTTGATTATTTATTATTGTTTCCATAGTTTCAAAGTATGCTTTTGCAAAAATTTGAACATCTTATCATTGACATTATAAATTTAAAAAATTTTTACTACTTATTTAAATTTTATTTTAATTATTTATGTTAAATTTTACGAGAAAAAATGTGCTCGTAGAAAAAGTATAGTGTAAAATATGTGGGAAAAGCTTATTTTTCACTCATATGAATTGTTGCACTCGCCCTGCGGGCTCGCGCAACAAACTCATATTCGTGAGAAATAAGCCTCTTTTCCCACTTATTGTACAATATACTATATTCAATTTGTTCAAATTTAATTTTATAAATGTCAAATTACGTATTATTTTTCAAATCAGTTTATTTTTACAAATTATAAAATCAGAATGCATAAACGAACATTACAGTGACCAATAGTACATACATATTTAAAAATGACGGAAACTAATGACTATTCTCTAGCCTACTGAAACTTATTTTCTGTATTCATCAAATAGTAGTCGATAAATTAACATTATGTTTGGTATTAATTAATAGCATTTTTAAATAGCCTTCCAATGATGTTCCACAAATGGGGTTTTATAATTTAACAAAATAGGGTTGGGCCGGCTGGAGCCTTAGGGGCTGGTTGTTGAGGATACGAATGTGGATCATAATGCCCCCCCCCCCCATGTTAAAGATAGGGTTTTGAGAAATTTTATTATCTTTTACAGTTCCAAAGATATGATTATCTTTTACAAGATGGGAGGCCTGGTTTGTTTTTAAATTGATACCCTGTTTGTTTGTCTTTCAAAACTAAAGTTGGGGCTACGGTATGAGAATATTGTCATACATACATTTACGTACATACTAAAAATGTAAAATCTATCTTTATACCTGTTATGTATAAGAGTAGAGGTATAGTCGTAGTCATAGGGTCCCGAAGAAAAATTTGGAAACCCTTATAATTATTACTTGATGTATAGTTACTTGAAAATTCAAAACTAGTTTAAAGGACGAAAACTGGTTTCCAGTAAGTGAAATTTTATGTCAAAATATATTTTTTTATTAGATAACATTCAACAAAAATTAAAATTCATATTATTAAGAGAAATGTTGAAAATGGATAGAATTTTCATTTTTCGTAAGTAGCTTCAAAAATATTTCCATGTACTCTATTGTGTGGCATATCATTGAAAGATCCTTTAAAATCAAACTGAGGTTCTTTTAACAACTGTTCATTTTTATAATTCGTTTCAGAATTATTGTACTTTAAAGTGGATATGTTTTGTAAGGAATCAAATTATCACTTAATTGGCTCTGAGGTAACACAAGTGCAAATAACATTGTCGAATATATTAATTTATTTTCATAATAAACAGTAAAAATATACCATGCCTTGCTTTTTATCCCAAAAGCCAAAAAAAATGGTACCGACTAAACAACCCTGATTTAATGTTTATCTAATACACACTTGGTGAACTTTTTAGTTTTTGTATGTATGTGGTTGTGTATGTATGTGTAGCCTCAACGTTATCATCAATATCATGTCATCCTATTATGTTTATGATTGTATTTACTAGTTCAAACTCAACTTGTGCTACTTTTGATCTTCATAAAAACTACTTATGTACTTATTTACTTAACACACATACACACAGACATACATTTATAATGGATTTATTATACAACCATCATACGTCTTATTTTTGATATTGCAGATAAAGTACATATTGTAGTAGACTGGCGGACATTCTACAATTTTGCGATAGTGATAATTGATACAGATAGTTTCGAATTTTCTGTTACAATTTTTCGCTCAAGTTACTCAAATTACGAATAAAAATTCACTTTTGACAATTTTAAATACATTTTTGTTTGTAGTATAATTTGTCTTTCTCCACATGTCTACCTTTACAAACTTTTAATTTTTGAAAATCATTTAAAAATTAATTTTTTTTATCTTTGTGAGAAAATGAGAGAGGAAAAAATAAACCGTTATCAGACATTGTTATTAATTTGTGTTTATTGTCTCATGTACTTCACTTGCGAAACCATTGAATATGGAACACATTGTACAGAATTTGGATACCAGTAAAACGGGTATCTATTTACTTTTTGTAGATAGTGAATGAAACAAAATTGTGTACCAAAGTACCAATGTACCAACAATTAAAAATTCGTGTTTTATGACAGTTAAAAGAAATTTTTTTAATTTTTGAAACTAACGGAAGTTTTTTTTTGTGTAACTTTTCATTGTTTTGTTGTATTCTTTTTTGGTTTGTTTGACAATTCATAAGTGTAGTTTTTAATGTAATTTGCTCTTAAATTAATAGCAAATTATAATTCTTTAGTTACTAGTTTATAATGCAGCAATGTTTTATACTATTATAAGAGTTATGATTTTTACAATATTCATAATGTCCTGTGATATAAAAAACTACAAAATTGTAAAAACTACACAAATATTTCATAAACATATTTTAATCAGAATTTATTAAAAATTGTGTTCGCTTTTCTTTATACGATATGGTACATATCAATTCAACAACCTCGATGTTTAGTATTATGTACACATGGCAAATACACTTTGTTTTTTATTTTTAAAAAAAAAATGTTTATTGTACAGGGTGTGAATAATTGTAGTTTAGTCAGAGACGTATTTAGCGAAATTTATATTAAACGATGAGCTGACTGGGATGTGATTTTCTCAGGCAACGAATTCCAAACAAATTTTCATGACTTCGGCAATTTTACACCGAGATAAACCATCTCTCAAAAGGATGAGACTTGTTTATTTTACACCCTGTATATAGATATATTTTTGGAAAATTTTTCAAACAAATACAGCCTTGGCCAAAAGTATTAAGCACCCCAATAAAACACGTGTAACTCAAAAATCAATTTAAAAATGACTTATCTGTTTAATAATAGAATGAAAGGCAATACTAAGGCTGGTCGCACATTGGATACGATTTTGTACGTACTTATTTGTACGACTCTTGTCGTACGAATTGAGCTCGCACACTGGTTACGTGTTTGTCCGACACTATTAATTAATTATTTGCAGTTCTCTGATAACATTCATTTGACATGAATCTATATCTTTTAGCAAAATTGTCTTCTAACACGTAAACTATGCCGTCGTCGGTATCGTAGAACCGAGTGAGTAAAGGAATTATATGCAAAAAGGGATGAATTTGGTGAATTTCATCATGTAATGACAGATTTGATGTAATTTAATCGTACGTAAACGTAAATAATTTCAAACAAAATTAAATTGTGTCGGATGTCGTAACTGTACGTATGTATACATGCGACTGAATCGTACACAGTGTGCGAGCTCCCATAATACATCATCTGTCAGAAACGATCGTACGTACTCGTATGTATACGTACAACTGAATTTCGTACGTAATCGTATCCAGTGTGCGACCGGCCTAAAAGTTAATTTTAAACAATAGATAAAGGATTTTAAGGTATCATAAAACACCTGGTCTACAAAACGTGAATATGAAGTTTTTTGAGAAATAATGTAATTTATTTGTTAGTCTTTTACTAACTTTCGGAATAACAAGAAGCTGCTGAGTGTTGTTTATTTGTGTAGTAGAGACAGTTTGTAACACGAAATGTCAAAACAATGAGCAGAAGCACGGATAAAAATCCAGATGTTATGTGAAGAAGGGAAAATTCAAGTAAAGATTGCTAAGTTAGTAAAAATTTGACGATGTGCAGTGCAATCGACTATTGAAAGGTTCGCGGAGACTGGCTCTCACACAAACAAAATGAGAACGGGCAGAATACGCATTACTACTGACCGCCACGATAAAAAAATTATCCGTGATTCACTTAAGGACCGCAAAAAAACTTCTTTTGAGCTCGCTGCAGCTTCATCGAAGGACAATGAGAAACCAATAAGTTCTCGAATTGTAAGAAGAAGGATCACAGAAGTAGGCTTAAAAAGCCGCAAAGCCAGGAAGAAGCCTTGGTTCTCCGACAACAACAAGAAGAATCGTGTGGAATGGTCTCTAAGACACCAGCATTCTTCTGAAGAAGATTGGTCCAATGTGGTATAATCTGACGAATCTAATTTTGAGGTGAGTTAAATTTTATACCATCGCATTAAACAATACGATTAGATTCGCCGGACCATACCACATTGGACCAATCTTCTTCAGAAGAATGTTGGTGTCTTAGAGCCCATTCTAAACGATTTTTCTTGTTGTTGTCGGAGAACCAAGGCTTCTTCCTAGCTTTCCGGCTTTTTAAGCCTGCTTCTGTGAGTCTTCCTCTTACAGTTCGAGAACTAATTGGTTTCCCAATGTCCTCCGATAAAGCTGCAGTGAACTCAAAAGAAGTTTTTTTGCGGTCCTTAAGTAAGTCACGGATAAGTTTTCTAACGTGGCGGTCAGTAATAATGCGTTTTCTGCCCGTTCTCACTTTGTTTGCGTGTGAGCCAGTCTCCGCGAACCTTTCAATGGTAGATTGCACTGCACATCGTCAAATTTTTACTTACTTAGCAATCTTTACTTGAATTTTCCCTTCTTCACATAACATCTGGATTTTTATCCGTGCTTCTGCTCATTGTTTTGACATTTCGTGTTACAAACTGTCTCTACTACACAAATAAACAACACTCAGCAGCTTCTTGTTATTCCGAAAGTTAGTAAAAGACTAACAAATAAATCACATTATTTCTCAAAAAACTTCATATTCACGTTTTGTGTCTCAGTCTTTGTTTGGATTATTCAGTGGAACTGAAATGGTGTAAAACATCATTACTGTGAATTGCAGATGCTTCTGGCTGAGCACACACCCATGTGCGTGTGCTTACAAGAAACACACTTGAAGCCGGCGGAACAATTTTCAATAAGAAACTATCACATCCGCCGGCACAATGTACAGCCAGATATCCGGACGAGGGGGGGTGTTGCCATCATCATTAAAGATGGCGTCCCATTCCGGGACCATCCATTAAACACCCCCATACAAGCTATTGCAATACAAATATTAAAACCGCCACAATTCACAGTATGCTCGGTCTACTTACCAGATTTCGACTGGAATGTCGAAACCCTGACCGAGCTTATCTTACAGTTACCACGTCCATTTTTGTTACTAGGAGATTTTAATGCTCACAGCCCTATGTGGGGCTGTAACACAAGAGACGCCCGTGGAAGACTCATCGAACGTTTTCTAGATGAGTCTGAAGCGGTCTTGTTGAATACCGGTCAAGGTACTTTTATTAACGCAAGAACCGGTGAGCTGTCGGCTATTGACTTATCACTTGGCTCACCGGTCATGGCACACCGTTATGAATGGACGCCGGCGTCTGATTCATACGGTAGTGACCATATACCGATTATATTGAATAGTACCACGCCGACGACTCCACAATCGTCTTCGCCGAGATGGCGTCTCCGTCATGCAAACTGGGACAGGTACGCTAATTTATTCCGTACACCCGAGCTGACTGGAGACGTAGAAGATGATGTGGAGCAAATGTCCTCCAGTGTCAATGAAACAACATATCAGAGTATTCCAAAGTTGTCCAACATTCCACCCAAACGTCGTGTACCATGGTGGAATGAAGTCGTGAGTGTAGCAGTTGCAGAGAAAAAGCGGGCGTACCAAGAACTCAGACGTCGCCCCACGCAGGAGAATGTGATAGCCTACAAGCGTGTTCAAGCACGCTGTAAGAGAACTATTAAAGAACAAAAGAGGCTATCATGGGAGCAATATGTTTCGGCCATTAATACCTCAACAACAACTTCAGAGGTATGGAGAAGAGTGAGGGCCATTACTGGGAAATCCTTCCGTTCACCAATGCCCTCTCTTCTCGTCGTCGACGGTCGGAACATCACTGAACGCGCAGAAATAGCTAATTGTTTAGCTAAACACTTTGAGCACGTCAGTGGCTCCCAAAACTATGACCCGGAATTCCTGCGGATCAAGATCGGACACGAACAAAACGATCTTGATTTTTTCTCAGATGAATTCCTCCAGTATAACCAACCGTTTTCTATGCAAGAACTACTAGAGGCGCTTCGGGGATCTGGGGACACCTCCCCTGGACCTGATGAGATCCCCTACGCCATGATCCGGAACCTGCCTTATCCTGGTAAGTGTAGGTTACTGGATCTTTACAACGAAATATTTAGGCAAGGCGTTTACCCTTCGCAGTGGCGGGAAGCTGCCATCATTCCGCTGCTGAAAGAGGGTAAAGATTCATCGCAACTATCTAGCTACCGTCCAATATCCTTGACTTGCTGTTTCATCAAGGTATTGGAGAAAATGGTGAACAACCGTCTCGTCTGGTGGCTGGAATCCCACAATCTCATTCCTAAACATCAATGTGGGTTCCGCCGATACCATTCGACTACAGACCATCTTGTTCGCCTCGAGAATGCCATTCAAGACGCTTTTCTCCAACGAAAACACCTTGTGGCTGTGTTCTTCGATTTGGAGAAAGCTTATGATATGACCTGGAGGTATGGCATTCTCAAGAAGCTGCACGACTGGGATTTAAGCGGTAACGTCCCTCAGTTCGTAAAAAGTTTTCTGACTGACCGCACGTTTCGTGTCCGGGTAGGTGACGCTGAGTCTGAGGCCCACTCCCAGGAGAATTGTGTTCCTCAAGGCTCCACCATTAGTGTCACCTTGTTTTCCATCGCAGTGTGTCATATTGCAGCTTCAGCCCCAATTCGTCGTTGCTTGTACGTTGATGACCTCACCATATTCTGTGCAGCCGATTCCATCGAGGATATCCAACAACGGCTGCAACAAGGCATCAACGAAGTGGTGATTTCTGCAGAAGCTCTTGGTTTTCGATTTTCACCCCAAAAGACATCGGTGGTTCACTTCTGCAGAAAGCGCAACGCACATCCGGATCCTGTCCTCACTTTAAAAGGATCCAACCTTCAGTGCGTTGATAGCGTCAGGTTTCTAGGACTTATTTTTGACAAACAACTTACGTGGCGCCCACACCTCCAAGCCTAAGCTGCGAGTTGTCGCAGGACAATAAACATGCTTAAGTGCTTGGCAGGTGCATCGTGGGTCGCGGGCCGGAAGTCGTTGCTTCGCCTGTATCAATCGCTAGTTCTGACTAGGATTGATTACGGCAGCATTGCTTACTCCTCCGCCCGGGCGTCTGCGCTTCTACTCCTAGATCCTGTTTACCATGCAGGCATACGACTGGCTACGGGAGCATTTCGAACGAGTCCTTCTATGAGCCTCTGCGTAGAGTCGGGTCTTCCTCCACTGCGACTGAGACGCGAACGTCTCTTACTCAATTATGCAGCGGGGGTATATGCAACACCTTCACATATAAACCACCCGACTCTATTCAGATACCGTTTACAGGGGCTCTATGGTCGACGTCCCACCATAAGTTGACCAGTGGCCGTTCGAACGCAGGAGTTATTAAAGAGTCTGCACTTACAGTTCGCCAAGGTACTTCCCAAACGTCCTATGGAAGTACCTCCTTGGCTGATCCCTAAAGTAAGGGGTCGTTTCGACCTGACTGGTCTCAACAAAGAGGAGACCAGTTCATTCGAATATCGATCCCGTTTTTATGAGATCATTAGCGAACTTGACTCTCTGTCTGCATATACACAGATGGTTCCAAAACAGCTACGGGTGTGGGAAGTGCCATCGTCATTCGTGACGATCCTCACGCTTGGACACTTCCTCCTCAGGCCACTGTGTATACTGCGGAATTATTTGCGATTTTGCAAGCCCTGCGATTCTGTCAAACATCCGAAGACAACGCATTCCTCATTTGTGCCGACTCGTTGAGCGCGTTGCAAGCGATCTGCCACTCTCATACCATCGATCCACTGGTGCAGAACATCCGAACGTGTCTCTACATGCTCCGCCAAAAGTCTATCACCTTCTTTTGGATTCCCGGACATGTGGGGATACCTGGCAATGAACTCGCCGACCAGGCAGCACGTCATGCAGCCGAAATCGGTGAGCCACAGGACATTGCCATACGCCCAGAGGATCTGAGAGTGTGCATTAGATCCGCGATCAATCAGAAATGGCAACGTGAGTGGAACAACCTCACGGCTAAGCTCAGACAGGTGAAACCTGAGGTCCGAAGAACTCCGGCACCTGTAAATCTGAGCCGACGAGAGAATGTGGCCCTGACGCGTTTACGCTTGGGCCACACGGCGTTAACACACCGTCATCTTCTCGCCGGTGAGGATCAGCCAAGGTGCGCCGCCTGCGGGACGGCGCTGACCGTGAGGCATATAGTTGAGGAATGTGTAACCTTTGAGCCATTGCGCCAGAGGTTGCAGCTCCCAGATAGTGTAGCCGAAGCTTTAGCTTACGATGCTGTCTCTGAAAGAAAGATGCTTGAATTTCTCCGAAATTCGCATCTTCTTCAGAGACTTTAGAGGCATTATATCTCCGAATTTTATCAAAGACGTCTCTTGATTCTCCCCCGACAATTAATTTTATTTTATTGAGTTTTATCTTTATGTGTTTAAATGATTTGTGTGAGTGTCTTATTTATTACTTATACCCTGTTCCAGCTGGTCTGGCAGGGTACTTTTAGTCTTTTGTTATGCCACTAAGGGCCTTTTACACCCTTAGTGGTACTGTTTGTTATTCATACATGTTGTTTGTTTTGTTATTGTTTTTTAATGATGTACCACCGAAGGCCTTTTACACCCTAGGTGGTATATCAATTGTTGTTTATTATCTGTGATATTTTGTTATGCCGCTGTGGGCCTGTTGTTATGGCTCTACAGCGGTATTGTTTTAACTCCTTATTGCTTTACTGTTCGGCCTGTGGCCTCCCAGTGACGCAATAAGTTTTATCTGTGATAAAATTGTGATATAAATCTCTAGTCGTTTGTGTGTTTCTAGTCAGGTTCCTCCACCCCGAGGCCCTTTACGCCTCGGGGGGAGTCGCAGCGATGGTCTTCAGGCCTTGGTGACCGGACGCTTTGTCTAATACTTATCGTACCGTCACCAAGGACTGTCCGCTCTTTTTAAGCCCTGGGATGGCAGGGCTCATCGTTGGATTTTATATATGTATGTTTGTCCGTTGTCTATTGCATTTATGTGTTCCTGTCTTTACGTTTTGTTTTTATTTTTACTGTGTTTGGCGGCGCATGCCCTTAGTAGGTGATGCCGCCGGGTGCTGCTGACCGCGCCATCCACCGGCAACAGTACCCCAATTTTAACAAAAAAAAAAAAATAATAATAATAATAATAATACACACACCTACACGAACACACACACAAACACAAACAGTCCTTTCCCTTCCCTCTGTCCCTAATCCTGCCTATCCTCTGAGGACACGAAAACGAACCAGGCTACCACAGCCGTCTGTCATTGAGCCAACATCTACGCTCCCACGAAAGTCTCGTCGTACGACCCAGTGTACACCAAAATAGACACATAACACCTCGTTTCAAGCAACAACAACAACAATATAAGGAGTGATGTGACAAACCCGTCCGTGAATTACTACGGTACTTTTACGGATTGGTTTGGCACATTACCCTTCCACAGAGCCTAATACCTTGCATAAAGCCGGTATAGGTGAATGTTACCCAGTACTGTCCTACTGAGTAGTGAGCGCCAGGTTGGCGTAAAAGTCTATAATAATAATAATATATTTATTTGCATCGACCAATATAGGTATACAAAAGGTTTACATTTGATATTACAATGTATCACTTATATCATAAGGTACCATTTCGATTAAATACTTCCTTAATGCCCTTTTAAATTATTGCATGTTTTTACTTGTGATCCATTCAGGTAGTTTGTTATACAGCTTCTGCCCAGTATAAACAGGTGTTTTTTCATAAAAGCTTGGCCTATGTGTAAAGTCAAAATTTGACTTCACTCTTGTATTGTACTCAGATTTCTTAGTACACGATTGATCAAAATATGAATCTTCTTTCATGTATGAAAGTAATTCATATGCATATGTAGCCCAAAATGTTAGGATCTTGTTGTCTTTGAATGCCGTTTTACAACTGTCTCTTGAAGGTATTCTAAATATTAGTCGAATAATTTTTTTCTGTATTATAAATACTCTGCTAGATTCCATACTTCTACCCCATGCTAATATGCCATATTTTATAGGTGAATATACATGTGAGTAGTAAAACATTAACAGTTGAGATTGTTCAACATAATTATTCAATATTCGCATATGGTAGTGCAACTGATTCAATTTTTTACAGACTTTACTAGGCTATTTAATTATCTTTTTACCTTTTATTGGTTTTTCATAAAATTTACTTATGTACTAACGGTCTGTCAGGTTTAAACTGGTCATGTATGTGAAGTAACTACTTACGTAACTCTCTTTAAATTCTTTTGTAGCATAATTTATCCTGTACGTACATAAAATTAGTTAACCCCGCGTGTGTTTATTTTTCTATTTTCTTATTTTTTTACGTCACGTTTACTGCGAGTTAGCTAATTTTGTGTCATCTAGTTACTTTAATATTTGTTAAACTTTCTATATACCTTTTCTAGTCAAACAACAAAATTGTAAAGTTGAATTTATTGTTAATCGTTTTTTTACCAGAAAAAATCCGAAACATTTTTTTATAGCCACTCAAACTGACTGATTATTGTTAAATATACGAACTTTTATGTAACATGCTAAATCTGAACTTCATATTCTCGGAACCCATAAACCCCCTGAGGATACTTAATAAACTTCCAGGCTTTTAAACAACTCAAAAGATTTTTATTTTACCTAATACCTTTTTCTCTATTTTAGATTTTCTTTATTTCAGATTTTTTTACTTAAAAATTTTATACTCAACTTCTATTTAAATTTAAATTTATATTTTATTTATTTTTTTGTAATAGTTTGTTACAACGTAAATCGATAATAATTAAAAATTAAATTATTATCGATTTAAATTTTAAAAAAATTAAAAATATTAAATTAATTTACCTAAAAACGAGGGTTCATTTTCCCACTCTTTCCTATACCTTCTTAAGTATAGTCCATTTCACTTAAATTTAACCACGCTTCATCACTCTGAATTTAAATAATTTCCGTTTTCTTGACTTTAGAAAAGAATAGAAGATTGATTTGTTTCGAATATAAGAATTATTTAATTTTTTAACGATGACTCATGATTAATTGTATTTGAAACAGGGTATATTTCAATTTTTCAGTAATTCTAGACGCAGGCATTACTTTAATTTAATAAAACCAAATAAAAAAATTTTAATATTATCTTCAAGAAATTTTTAGTGTATTTTATCAAACAATAATACTTACTACACAAAATATTGTAGTGATTGCCGCACTCAAATGATGTATAATAAGAGAATTTAACAAATAAGTACGTATTTAACATTATGTAGATCAAGCCCTAAGCGTATGTGTAAAAAAACTGTGGATAGCAGTGTGTCAGGAGTGTGGCCGATTACGCTTAAGGCATTTAGTTGGTCGGTGTCGATCACCGAATGCACAACTATCGTAATGTATTGTTAGACCATTATTGCTTGAACTGCACGTTGCTCTGTCCGATAATACGTGTTTTGTAGTTGTGTGTGTGAATATTCACACAGAAGCAAAGATTAAACTCACACCACTACAAACAGTGTGTACCTACACAACACAGTGGTGGGGAAGTAGAGGGTTTTTTTTGTCTACACTGGTATAACTAGTATAGAGATAGCAACTTGGTTTCAGAATTATTCTGTGATGTAGAAACATTTCTTTCTTATTGGTTAATTTAAAATTGATTGTTGGCTTTGGACGTTGTCTTAAAATACGGTAGTGTACATTTGAATTTTATTTGTTGATTTGAAACTGATTGTTGAGTTTGATTATTTTTAATAAGGACAACAAATACATTCTTTAGATTTAATTAAGAAAAACCCCCAAATTCCCCCAGTTTCAAAATTTCCAACCAAAAATCCCCCCCAAAGAAACTATCCCCGCTAAATTCCCTCCAACAATTTGAAAACCACCAATTCTGGGGGGAAAACCCCCAATATGGCAACACTGTAGCACAGCCCACCTACCAAAGACGCACACGCTTGTGCGTCTTTGGTAGGTGGGTAAATATATTAAAAAGCTGAAATTTGTTTAATAATTGTACATAGATAAGAGGTTTATTGTAGTTACATGTTGTGCGTTTGGTGGGAAATTTTACGTCATCTTTTAGCCACAGTGATCTTGCTAGTATAGAGATAAGAAGTCGGTTTATGTATTATGTGGTAAGTATGAATAATATTCATACCTACTACATAATACTATATTACTATAATACTATTTATTGGCGACGCAAAAATTACGCGAGCGCTCCTGGTTTTTTAAATTAGAAGCTGTGTCAAATAAAAAAATTTGTATATGTTTAATTGTCGATAGAAAAATGTACTATACAAATTATGCGTGGATTACTAGATTTTATATCTCCCATTAATCGTATACGTATATTTTTACTTGATGCTAGTTCTAATTTTACCACCAGAGGCGCGAGTGAGAATCTTTGCGTCGCCAATAATATTATGTTGTTATATACACATACATATACACATCTCGAATACGCGCTGGTAAGCCTTGCTATTATAAATAAAATGTTTGTTTCAACTCCCTAAAAAACCATATATTGTATGGTTTCTCGCTTGCGAAGTGTAAAGTTGTTCAGTACTTTTTTATAATTTTTTTAATAAATATATACAGGGTGTAAAGTAAATAGGTCTCATAATTTAAATGACAGAAAGGTTTCAGTTTACTAATTAAGTTTTGCTAGTTAGCTTGTACCGATTAAGTTTCATTTCAGAAAATTTTGATTGTCAAAAGAATGGCCCCCAGAAAAAAACCTTAATCAGGCTTTGACTACCTAACATATTTTTTGTTTCTGTTGCTTTGAATGTTAAACTTTTCGTCAACAAAATATGTTTATGTACTTATTTACCGAATCTTTTGAAATTAAGTGTACAGTAGCGTACAAAAAAAATTGAACATATTTTGTAATAAAATAATTACAGATGATATTTCATACTTATAAATTTAGCAAACATCTGTAACCGACTTCAGTAATCTAAATATCGTTGACTTACATCAACTTCAAAAGTTTCTGTAAAAACAAATTCATTCTAAACAATTAATTAAAATTTTTGTAAAATTTTTGTAGGTCATTATACATGAAACTTTCGGTTGCTAATACAACTTTATAGAAATATATGTTAGTAGTGTACGTACCTCAATACCTATTTACAAAATACAGCTAATGCATATTTGAAATCACATAAAAATATTTACAGGGTGTCAATTCAAAAACAAACCGGTCTCATATATTTGGAACTGTAAAAGATAATTAAAATTTTTCAAAACTGTTTCTAGAATATGGGGGAGAAACTAATATAGCCAACATGAGAATTTATTGCAACCAATCCCCTATGCTCCAGCAATCCTTAATCGATTTTTTAAAATTATAATATCCTACTTGCGGTACAGCATGAAAGCTCTTTAAAAATGCTATTAATTAATACCAAATATAATGTTAATTTATCAATTATTATTTAGAATACGAAAAGAATACGAAAAAGAGAAAGGCGAAATTTTTGAAAAACTTTCCAATGATGTACTACAAGTGGGGTTTTTCAATTTCAAAAAATTGGGTTGGGGTGGCTAGAGCCTTAGGAGTTGGTTGTAGATAGGGTTGCCAACTCTACCAGTGAATACTTCGGGATTTCGTAGGAAAAAAATCGGGCGGAACAAGTTAAATCGGGACTGTTAAAAAAGAAAAACGTTTTTAATCAGCCAGTAGGAAAGATATTCTTTTTATTTTTATTATTTGTTACTAACAGCTACATACACTGAGGATTCGATTAAGAGAAAGAAAAATCCGTATGTATTGGTTACACGGATATAAAAAAAAAATAATTTTTTTTTAACGTAAACAACTCATTATATATATACAGGGTCCAATTTTAATAACTCTTATATCTCTTGGTGAATTTCAATAAAATTTTACAATGATTTAAATGAAATTTGTTGGAAATATATATATATATATATATATATATATATATTAGTGAATATCATTTTCGTATTCTAGGGACCTCAAAACATATTTCTGTTATGGTCCCGGGCTTAGGTCGCGTCATGACACCTAATATATCTAATATATATATATATATATTATATATATATATATATATATATATATATATATATATATGTATCCGCGCGATAACTCTCGAACGAAACGTTTAATGCTTATGAAATTTTGTGTGCTTACTGAAGTCTAGATTGGCATGGCTAAGTTCGTTAGCCAGACACGTCGGATGCTCAGAAGTAGGTTTTTCGGGCATTTTTTGTCAACAAAATGAGTTTTTTGCCAGAATTAAGCAATTTTGCAAATTTCTTGTAAAAGGCAATATGCGTAAGAAATGTTTTTACACCATTGCTCTAAATTAATTACTTTTTGAGAAAAGTTAGAAAATATATTGGAAGAAATTTTTTTTTATTACACTCGCACTCACAGTCTTTTTTTTCTCTCTCATTTTTTGTGATGCTATATTAAAAAAAAAAAAAAAAAAACAACGGCTTTATAAGTGACGTGTCATGATTTTTTTAATCCAATTTAACGATTCAGTTATATTCTATTTCTCTAAGTTGAGTAGATCTTTATAATCTATCTATTCCATTTTTTTATAGAAAAATACCAAGAAAATTTGTTTTATGTGATACTGTCAGAATCTAAATTATGTTTACACCTTACTAAAATTAATAAGAGTTTGCTACAATCACATAAAAATTACGTTAAATCATATTCAAACAATAATATTTTTACGTAATTTTTTATCCAAATGACAATACTATTATAATTATTATGTATAAACGCAGCATTTTACTCGTAAATAAATTTGCACATTCATTTTTTTTTTTTATTTTTTTTTTTTTTTTTTTTTTTTTGACAAAACAAATAATTTTAAATTTTGACAAAATATATCATACATTTTTGAAAATATTCAATATTTTAAGCCGAAAATATATTAAAAAGCTGAAATTTGTTTAATAAAAACCATACATCTGCTCATTTTACCTCAAAAATGTCGGAAAATAGAATATTTTTCAATAATTAACCCAAAAAAAAGCATAGAAGAGGTAACTTTTGTATTTTCTTTGAAAATTTCAAAATAAAATAACGTTTGATAATAGTGTTGCAAATGATATTTTTTTATTTTGTAGAAGCTGGTAAATAGAAATCGTAATAAATACTCGCCTTGAAAAAATCAAACAAGTATTTAGAACAAAATACTATTTCTTAAAGAAAATATTAAAATTATGTACAAATGCCGTTCTGTCCATCTTGAGTGCTGGAGCCGATTTTGAGTAGCTGGATTCCCTCCAGACAAAAGCTCATAGCGAATACACACATTTTTAAAATGTCCTTTTGAATTTCGTAACTCAGTCATTACAAATAAAATCTAAATTAAAAAAATCTATATGACCTGTTTTTTCTCAATTTTCTAGCATCAAATCTACGGGTAGTTAACTAGGGGGTGATTGTGTTGACATTTTGATGTAAAACATAGTAATTTCGAACCGTCTTCAAAATAACGTTTCGATTTTAACAATAAAAAAATTTAAAAAAGTGTTTAAGTTCTGGCGAAATTGTCAAAAAGGGACTGAAATATTTTTAGATGTTGATATATACAAAAAATATTAATGTGTTAAGTACTTGCTAGACTTATAGGTTTTATGGGTGGTTTTAGCGAATTTCCAGAATGGAATTTAGCTATTACACCCACTCTCATGATGGGACTTGAGCTCGAGACTATGGCAGAAATTTGTTTTGAGGTCCCTACAAACAGAAAATAATATTCACTAAAATTTATGTATTATATTTGTATTTAGCCCCACAACGTTGGACAAGTTCGTTAGCCAGCCATGCCGGATGCCTGGAACATGGTTTTTTTGGTAATTTTTAGTGACAAAAATTAGTTTTTTGCCAAAATTGTCTCAAGTTAAAAAATTTTTGCGACATTTACTTACACCATTAGAAAGAAAAATCACAAAAAAACGGATTTTTATAAATGGAAATTCGCTATGTTATGCAAGTGCTGCGACAGGGGTATTTTATTAAATTAAGTATCGAGTTTTTTATTTATTTATTTATTTATTTTATTTTATTTTTTTTTTTTTTTTTTTTTTTTGCTTATCAACTGTATTTTTTTTTTAGAAAAACATTTTTCATAAAGTTGACCGTCTTTGCTATTGATTATTTTTAGGCTACTCGAACGCCGCTTACATATTTCATGTACGTCAAATAATTTCTCCCATTTTTTGGAGGGTTTTTAATAAGTTAATCTGGCTGTAAGCTGTAGGCTGTATAAGTTAGATAGAGTAAACTCATTAAACCAGTAGACAGAGTACACTTTATCAGTAGGTACAGCAAATATATTTACTTCCTTGACCGTCATGACATGCAACCGTGATAATTTGAAAACAACAATAGCGAGACTGGCGGGACTAAAATTGTAAAAAAATTGTAGATGTTAAAAATCGGGACAATTAGCGTCCCGCCACTACTGTTGTTGGGACGCGGAACACATAGGCCTAAAATCGGGACATCCCGATTAAATCGGGACAGTTGGCAACCTTAGTTGTAGAGGGTTCCAATGTGGGTCATAATGGTTTCCCCTCCATGTTATACATAGAAACGGTCACTTTACTCACTTTTGTTACGCATTGTTCTGCTATTTTTATCGTTTTCTATAAATAAATTATACAATAAAATGTTTCAAAAAAGTGTTATATCATACAGTTGTCATTATAAAAAATTATGAAAAATATTAATAAATTTGAGTTTTCCAAAACAAAAATATGTTTCCGCGCTTTAACTTTTCATAATTTAAAATTTCCACCACTATTGTTTCGTTTTTATCGGTTTAAAAAAAAAATATCACATATGTACGGGTTCTACAAATTTCCGGATTTTATATTATAAAAATAATAATTCATTATTTTTCTCGGTAAATACTGACAGTATTATTAATCGTCTGCAGGCCGCCACAAAATAGCAAAAAATAGAGAATAGGCCGGAAATGTTAATGCTGTCACGACAAAATACCACAAAACGCATGCGCTTGATATCTTCTGTATGTATATTTGCTTTCTATAATACCTACTGCGTTAAATAGCGCAATGAGTTACAACACTGCGCTAACACAATAAGTTGCGCTTGAGTTATTGCGTCAACTAAAGATTTTTTGCTGAGTTACCCAGGCCTACTTAGTGTTATCTGTTTGTTGCCGCAGCTTTAGTTGCCTTGCCAAATAATTTAAAAATTCGTATAAAATTTAACGATTTTCTTTATGTTCTTTGAAGGAAATAAATTTGTAAAAATAGTTTGTGATTAAACTGATTATTACATTGACGAGAATACAAAAGTATAAAATTAAAAAATTAAAAGTTTTATTTATTCACTGTTACAAAACATATTTTTATTTCACTTTTTTCATAGATTTGTGGTATCTTCTATTTCTTCTATTTTCTGTAATGCGAAGCATATAATTTATTAAATTTTTATAAATTTAGGTCTATTAATCGCACAAGTGATGGTAACATGTTTTATATTTTTTAAATAATTCTTCAAATTCAATAACACAGCTATTTTCATAACATAACATGCATACGACGTTATATTTTTTGTTATTTTTTTTAATATCTTTGTTGTTATTTAACATATTTCTTATTTTATAAATTCATTTTTTAATTCAAATAGAGAATTTTATTATGATTTTTTGAGTTACTTCGGTTTAAAATACCACTTCGGTTGAAATTTCAATGTCAACAGTTACTTTGTCGACCATTTTGAATTGACAAGTGGACCCAACTAGTTGCCACAACAAGGCAACTAGTGTGACTCGCAAGTGGAATTCACTTTAGTGGAGTCCACTAAAAAGGGCCTAGTGTGACCCAGCCTTTAGTGAAAATTTCAATAGTAATTTATAATGATCGTATTCCATTAGAAAAAATATTACATAGTGCATGACACTGTGATTTTTGTACTTTATTTTTTCACAAAAAACTAATTTTTTTAAAATTTTATTGCAAAACTAATCTTTTTTCTGTTTTTAATTAAGTTATACATGTAATTAGGAATTATAGAAAGTATACTAAACAGATTGAATCTATTTTTTTCTATCTATTTTTTTCAATCTAGTAACATTGTCTATGCTGCCGTCGTTGCCCTCTGCAGAAACACAATAAAAGTTGATGTTCCATTAGTGAAAAAAGTAGACACAGTGTAACACAGTGTCATATGCACTGCGTAAAATTTTTCCTAATGGAATGCGGTCACTGTGTTTATTTTTTTTCGCTAATGGAACATCAACTTCTATTGTGTTTCCGCAGAGGGCAGCATAGAAAAAGTTATTAGATTTAAAAAAAAAAAAAAATAGATTCAATCTGCTTCGTATACTTTCTATGATTCCCAATTACATGTATAATTATTTTTTTAAAAGCAGACAAAAGGTTAAATGGCAGTTTCACTAGACAATTTACTGCTATCACAGTAACAATTTAATACGCGTGGCTATACTGTTAGGCAATTTTTTGTGTGAAACACACTTACTGCTATCACAGTTGATTGTTATGACAGTTACTGTTATAACTAGAATTTTTTCTACTTTTGCGATCGCAGTAAAATTTTATTGCATTAAAAATGGTGGAATTTATAAAAAGAATTGGGTTCTTGGGAAAAAAATTCTAATATAAGCAAATTATACCATAAAATGGGTGTTTGTGAGACACAAAATCATTTGACTATAAAAATAATATAAAAATAAAAAATATTTTGAAAATTATTGTGAAAAAATTTGACAGAAGAAGTGTGAAAATGAATTCTTTGTTTAGTAATCAAATGTGCAATCTGAAAATTTTATGGAGATTAGCTGTTTTTCCTAATTTAAACATATTCGAGTATTTGTATATGAACTTTCTAATGAAGTTCTAAAAATTTTACATATGGTAATCCTATGAAATTTTGGAAATTATCTATCGTTACTAATTTGGTTAATAAATTATTTTCTATGTCAAAAAGGAACCTGTTTAAGAACGGTGCTTTCATCTAATGTCTTTTTCTTTATTATATTTTCATTTAAACATTTTTTTTCTTGATTAATAAACGTATTAAAATACAATTTAATAGTTATTTTTATTTAGCGCCATTTTAATAAAATTACTGTTAGCAAACACTTTTAAATATTGTGAATCATCATATAACAGTAACACTATCACAATAGCTACATCCCCCACCTAACAGTTCTACTGTTATAGCAGTCTACTGCCATGTGAAACTAGCCCTTTAGTTTTGCAACAAAATTTAAAAAAAAATTAGTTGTTTGTGAAAAAAGAAAGTACAAAAATCACGAAATGGTTAGCATTACTTTTTCCCTATACACAGTATCGTTTGTGTTTTGCTAATGGAACACGATCAATGTTCCTATAGAATTATTATACAATTGAAAATTTCATCAAACTTGGCGAAAAGTTGTAAATTACACATTAGTATTATTTCATATGAAATTTTATTGAATAATTTATTTTACAAACAAAATTTACAAGTAAATACTGTCCATGATCCCTGAAGATATTTAATATAAAAAAGTGGCAACATTTCGCTTTCGTTAAAATTCCTCGCAAACGTTTTCCAGTTTTTCTCTTTTTGAAGAACTTAATTTTAATAAGGTTTACTTTAAACTCCAAATAACTTGTCTTGAAATGTCCTGACAAAATTTTGAAAAAATGAGCGGTTATTAGTTTTTAGCTTTTCATAGAAAAGCAATTAATTTCGTTGAGTGATCGAAAATTTGAGAGAGGTGGTAATTAATAATAATAATAATAATAATATATATAAAATAATTATAGAGTGTTACATGCATATATTGAATAAACGCAAGAGGGTATTCTCACTGTACTTAAAAAATAAAAAAAATTATAAATTAACACTTTCACCATTATATGTGAAGAATACGTAAAGAAATGGCTGCAGAAAATTTACTTTGCGTTTTCATAAGGAAAGTTAATCTTGTTTTTGGCAAAAAAATAGGTACTTTTCTCTAGTGTATATATTAGTCAACTCTATTGTTGTTACCATTAAGATGCTACCAGATTTAAGACTATTTGATAACTTGTGGTGCCATCTGTTCTTTATTTAAAAAAATATTACATTTGAAATTATTCTTCAATGACAGTTATATGTCAATATTTTTGAATAATAAAAAAAATACATGAATACATAAAAACTTTGCATTACAATCAACTAAATAGATACTTGCTTATTATATTAACTAAGTCTTTGATAAATGTTTAACAAGTGATTTGAAGAAATTAAAACTTAAAAATACAATTTATAAAATTATAACCAACTTTGAGTACTCGTTGAGTATTTCTTTTATATTGTGAAGGTTTTGTTATTTGGAAAAATTTTCTCACGACCAATTTTATTATTATAGATTGGCCTTGAATCATTTTTATTTTAAAAAATGACCCATCGTTTTTTGGACGCAACTTGGCGTCTGCATCTATGCACCGTAACAATCCTTTAAATTTACATATAAGCATACCTAAATCATGGATGTATATTATTAATTACTAAGGTTGGGGAAATATGCACTAAAAAACCGTGCATATATGCACCTAATATGCTTTAAAAAATGTCTAAAATATGCTCAAATATATCTTAAAAAACAAAATATGCATTATTTATGCAAATATTCACTAAAGATTAATGTAGATGTATGTTTAATATATTCTAAAAAAATTGAAAATAATACTTCAAACATAATACTTCAAAAATTTGACGGTACTTAGGTACTTACGACTTTTGAACAGAAAACGCAATATATTTCCATCATATTTAAAAATATTTTTATAAGGTTTTATCCATTTTTGTATTAATTCTCTTTTTGATGAGCTGATTTTCAGTATTTCGTAATTAAAATATAAGTGAAATTTCCAATAATGTAAAATATCTTTGAATTCTGAGATGTTTAAAAGTCGTTTCAAATTAGAGCACGTCCGACGATTTAAAACCAATTATTCTATTGTTAATGTTTAGACAATTTTGTAAATATGATAAACAGAAATATACACAGGACTACAGGAGTTCTTGGAATTTTTTGAAATTTGCTTTATTTACTTTAAAACTAACTATTAAATTCAAATATTTCAACAATCAAAATTTTATATATTAATGAAGTTATTTCTGAAAAAAAAAAGAAAACAAATATTAAAACTGTTCGGGTATTGAACGCGTTCGCGTATAGGGGCTTTTACGTTAAATGATTTAGAAGTTACTAGATTTTTTTAAATTAGTTGTTTAAGTTCAGTAAGTTTAGAAAGTAATTGTCAATTTAATTATTTTGGTCAAATTGTGAATATATGCACTTAATATGCATTAAAAAGGAAAATATGCAAAATTTACAAAAAATTGTAAATATATGCAAAATATGCAAAATAAAAGTTAGCTCATTTGCTTTTAAATGGTTTATAATATCAAAAATCAAATTTTGGGGTAAATATGCTCATAAATAAAAAAGTATGGAAATATGCATTTGCCCAACCTTATTAATTACATACCTACACATTTAGATGGCACCGTATTGCCATATAATATAGTTACCTGTATACATACAATACAGTTACCTGTATACTCACAATCAGTCTCAGAATCAGCCTACCTTTGTATCGTTATCTAATGATGTTTTACATCGACCTCCAGTAAGATTCGCTAGATGGAAATACTGACCATCTGAGAGAGATACTATTTTTACATAAGGTAAATGTCTTAGTTATTGACCCTGTCCGAGTTTGTGACCTATTTGGTGCAAATTTTATTTTAACTAATGAAATTTTATTTTAGTTTTAAAATAAATACTAGAATACAAAACACTGATGTGTGCTTTTTTTGTAAACAAGAATTTGTTACCATAACATATCTCTTATAAATAAAATTTCAATACATATAATTATGTTCATTTGTAGTCTGAACACCGTTATTGACACATCGTTACAGTTTTGTTTAATGCAAAGTTCTTCTAAAATATAAGGTTCTTACGACGTAAATAATAAGTATATAATTATTAATTTTTTATGCTGGTATTCACCAAGATTGACTTACCTCTTAGATAGTAAACCAAAGGTTAAATTTTATTTTTATGAATATATTTTTCATTATTCATCAACGTTTTAAACTTCATAGGTTACTAACCATTGAATAGCCTATTTTTAAATGTAATTGAAATGGTAGATCTACAATTTTTTAATGTTTTATAATGATTACTATGGTTGTACGTAGGCTAAATAAATATGATTATATAAATAAAAAAAAGTCTTTTTCTTGACAAATTAGTTCAAAATTTATCATTGTGCTAACCATACGTTTCATTTTTGTTGAAAAATAAAGACCTAATATAATATAATAATAAATAAATATAATACAGATATAGATACAAATCCGGATTTACATAACGGCACTTGAGGCACGTGCCCTAGGGCCTCCACACTATAGGGGCCTCCACAAAATCGAATAAAATCTCAAAATTAAGGAATAGAATGGAAAGTATAACGGTTTTTCGTTTCATTTTTTTTTTTTTTTTTGCTCACCAACCCTATTTTTTGGGAACTTTGGGAAGTTCCCGGGGCATCCACAGAGGTAAACCCGGTAAGTAAAATAAAGAAATAAATAAATTCAAAAAATGTTGAACGAAGAAGAAAAACAGGAGCTAACAAATTTAATTGAAGAACATAAAACGTTATGGAAAATAAGAAAACAGCTGATTTCATCGTATTTTTTGGAATAGATGAATTCTTTCGAAATAAATTTTTAGGCGTTGTCCTTGATTTTCTTCATCAGATGAAGATGGTGAAATAGATCTGTGGTTCTCAAACTTCTTGATCCGCGACCCCCTTTGTACTCAGAAATTTCAAAAGACCTTGGAAATATATAGAAATATGTAGGAAATGTATAGAAAATCGGTATGAAATCTACAATCAACTGTTTCTGTGACCCTCTCAAGTAGTTTTTGTGATCTCCAGGAGGTCGCGAGCCGCACTTATCACTGAAGTCGATTCTGATGATGAGGGGAGAATTCTAAATAAATAGAAGGTATTTTTGTAGCATCAAAAAAAAAAAAATCGACATAAAATATTAGGTACCACCAGTTAGTCAACATTTTATTTAAGCTAATTCTAAAACAATAGAACTAAAAACACTTCAAAATAACAATAGTAATATTTTTTTTAAAATGTAAAATAATAATTCGGGACAATCTGTCAAATTATTCTACTGTTAAAATTTATCTGTCCAAAATCAAGCGAATAGTTTACTCTCTTGTTTTATTCTGTTGATAAAAATATCTGATAATGGTGAATACCAATTTGTTTAAATATTCTATGGTTAAGATAAATTCTGTAGAATAAATATTTAACTGACAATGGTGAATACGGGCATTAGAAATATTAGAAAAAAACTCTAAATTTACATTCAAAATGCTTAAGATTAATAAAACAGTTATTTTTATAGTTAAAATATACGGGTAAGTAACTCGATCACTTATTGAGACCGATGAGCGAGTTACTGACGCTCTTAACCTTTAACTGGTCTACTCACTTTTTGAAACATAAATAGTCTACTGGGGTACAAAAGTTAGTTTCCTAAATTATTGGTTAATCTGCTTTGAAAATAAAAAAATATTATTCAAAAAATACTAAAATATTTTCCTGAAATCATAACATATTTTATTTAATCGTTTTCATAAATATGTGGGTGGTTCAAATATAAACAGAAATTTATATTTATTTTTTTAATAAATGACGATTATGAAATAAAAAATACACTATTTTTCAATATAGTCTCCTGCTAATTCAATGCACTTATTTCATCGTTCCGGAAGCTTTTTTATACGGGAAGCGAAAAATTCTTTAGGTTGAATATAATCCACTCTTGCACAGCCTCAATGACGGCATCATTCGATTCGAATTTCTTTCCGACCCTCTCTAAACAACTTGCACCATTCCACTCTGGACTGAGAAAGGCACTCATCTCCAAACTGTTTTTTAAGTCTTACAAAATTTCAGACGGAGTAACTCCTTCTTTTAATAGAAATTTTATGATTATTCGCTGTGCATAGGGTTGGCATGTTTAAAACAAAGTGTTTTAAATCACATGTTTTAAACACTGTTTAAAACACAATCTAAATAAAACATGTTTGAAATTAAAGTGTTTTAAACGATGTTTTAAACTATGTTTAAAACAAATAAAAAACATTACATATTAAACTGTGTTCTAAATTTAAACAATCTTTAATTAAATTCTTTCGGTTAAATTGTAAATAAAATGTATTGAAATAAAAAAAATAGTTTAATTATATCTTTAGTAATTAAAAATTAGGTAGTTCTATTCCAATATGCATCAGTAATAAAATAATAAAAACAAATTAAATTTTTAATTATGTTAAACTAAATTTATTTAAGTATGTATTTATATTTATGTTTTTTTTTTTAAAAAACAAAAACTTTTTATAAATGCTAATTTATGTTAAGTATTTCCATTTGAATCCTGAAAAGCAGCGACTAGCATTGCAGCTCTTTCTGCTAAGGGCCAAGGCTACAGTCGAATGCAACTGTGTTACCAAATTAAAAGTTTTGGGGTCGATTTGTGACTTTAGTGATAGCCAGCCGCCCTGCTAAAGCATTGACTTGTTCAATTAACAATAAGATTTTCAACTTCTTTGTACCGTAATATAAACTCTTTTATTTTAGTATGTATCAAATTCAGTGTTGCCAGATTGACTCATCATTAGTTAAAAATCTCTCCAAAAGGGAAGAAAACCTCCAAAAAAAAAGAAAAAATTATTTAACGCACATGAAATACGTAAGCAACGTCCGAATAGCCCAAAAATAACCAATATTTAAAGTAGTCAACTTTTTGAAAAATGTTTTCTTCAAAATTACTTAACACAGTTGAAAAGCAAAAGAAAAAATAAATAAACAAAATAAAATAATTTATCGCAAAATATAATTCTAATATTATTTTCAAGAAATTGAAAATAATATTAGAATACGTACTGTATTTTTTTAAACAATAAAATTAAGCAAAATTGATTGTTGTCTTAAAATACCATACCACACATTTAAATTTTAGTAGTTGATTTGAAACTGGTTTTTGAATTTGAATATTTTTAAGCAGGATGGCAAATATATGTTTCGAATTTAATTAAACCTCCAAATTCCCCCTAGTTTGAAAATTTCAGCCAAAAATCCCTCCAAAATTCCCTCCAGCAATTTAAAAATTCTCTCTTAAATTTTGGAGGGAAAATCCCCCGATCTGGCAACACTGATCAAATTTTATAAAGTTTCTCAGCAACGTCTTTGTTGTACACAGTATTCAACACGCATAAACAACAAACGATTTTATAAATTTTACAACAAACAAAATATTCAAATGTTTCCATTTAATGCTACCTATTATAAATTAATAGTACATTATTATTTTATGCCAATATCTGACAGCAAAAAGTCAGATATTTCGAGACAAAAAGTTTTTTCCATATGGTTCAATTAAAGGAATTAAACCTGTTTTAAACAAGTTTAAAATGTTTAAAACATATGTTTAAATCAAACTAACAAAAACACGATTTTAAAGATAGGAACACTTGTTTAAAACATTTTGAACTTCTTTTTTTTTTTTTAAATTAAAAAAAATGTTTTTCCTAAATTTAAAAAAAAAAAAACTGTTTTTTTCCATCCCTGACTGTGCAACGTTAAAAAAAATGACAAAATATTCGATACTGAATAGTATCGATATTATTCAGTATATCTATAAAATGGAACTCTGGCTATTGACTATGAAAAGCTGGCATAATGCGTGTTTACCACGCACTTGACGAATTTTTTTTTTAAACACCATCTGCATCTCTTATGTGTAAAGTGCAATCTTCAAGTAAACACTCTGTCTATAATTTAATTATTATCTTTGGTTACAACTCTAAGAATCAAATAAAATAGAGGGAGTATAGGCACATATTATATGTATTATGGAGGGTAGATATAAAGACGACTATCTTGTACGGAAAACAATAAAAAACTAGTTCAAAAAGTGTCCCGTTTTAAGTACTAAGTAACAGTTCAAAAACTCGCCAGAATAGCGCTAGAGTAGCAAAAGAGTATGAAATGAACTTTGTAGTTGTCGACGGAGTAAAGTGTGCTGTTTAATAACTTACAAAAAAATCGCTGTGAAACACGTTGAAAGTGATTCATAATTACATGAACTTTTAATGTCTGTTAGTGATTTTATTGTGTTGAGTTTTATAAAAATTTTTAAAATAGTAAAACAATTATAATAAAAAAACAATAATTACGTAACAACGCGAATGTTTTTATTTCCTTGTTTATTTTTCTAAATTTACCCTTTTGCTACAGTAACGCCGCCACTATTTACGCCTTTCTATGGACACTTTTTGATACAGAGATGGTCCTCCTTATATCTACCCTCCATAATATATACAGTGGATATGACCATGGACGTATTATGACAATGAAGCCAAAAAAGTGACTGGTATTGTCAAATATGGCGGTTTTAAACAAGATTGGATTTAACTCTTTTGAACAAACCATATGGAAAAATATTTTTGTTTCAAAATGCTGGACTTTTTACTGCCAAGTGATAAGTACAATAGATAAGGTTACAAAAAAAGAAAAAGAAAAAAAATCAAAGATTCCACCATCAAAAAAGTGAACCTTAGGAATTTACAAAATATAAATTATACTAAACTGTTGATAAAATTTGACATTATTTAGAATTATAATGTATTTCGGAAAATCTGTCACAGATGGCGGCACTTGTACCAGTGAATATGTACATATCGCAGCCGCCATATTGCAGGACGAGTTAACTCGTCTTAATCATTTAAGGGTTACAATTTTTCTACATTTTTTGATGTTATATTTCGCGCGTTGTCTGTTCTAACCTCGTATCTGAAATCTCGCAATTATTGGACATACAAAAAAAGTATTTAAATCTGTTTCCATCACTATGAACCTAAGATTTATGCTAATTACACCCTTTGAAGTTGGCTACCTGTCTTATGTATATATCGTGCGGACGTTATAGATTGAACGCTTAAGGTCATCTTTAAATTGCCGCTTTATGCATAGTCGTATACTATATTATTTATTATAATTTAGTTCGTAACGTGCTGCCTCCTACATGGTCTTAAATCAAACTATTATTTTTGGAAGAGCTGTCAGATTTGCATTTTATCTGTTATTTTCTTATTGTTTATTTACTTTTTCGTAAATTTTGTGGCTGTTAATTATTACTCGAGTTGTGGAATAAGTAAGTAATTTTTTATTCAAGCAATTTTTGTTAATTTTTCACATTTAAGGACATACATTTTTAGTATAATATTCACCACCCTATTAAGGGTGCGGAAATTTGTCTACTGTATATAATGAAAATATAATAAGCCGTTCAATCTTTAACGTCCGCCCGGTATAAAAATCTCATGTCACGATGTATGTCTGGAATAAACTCGGAAACTACTGAACCGATTTTGATCAAATTTGGTAACTATCTGTAATTTGGTCCAACTTAAAATATAGGATAGTTTTTATCTCAATTATTGACCTTAATATTTCGTTTTTGCAAATTAAATGTTTATCTATTACACGTCATATTCGTTTATGTTTACGAATGACTTTTTTCTACTCCTACTATTAAAAGTAACATTTTGCCCACGGCTAACTATATGTAAAAATTAACAATTGCCCATACCGTGTGCAAATAGCGTGCGAAATAATTTCCCACGGCTTAATATAATAAAAAAATAGTTTCTTTAATTTAATAACAATATACTATTTTGTACTTAAAATCTATATAAATCTGGAAATATACATACGTATGTTTCTTATTGATTTTTGTTTCCATAGTTTCAAAATATGCATTGGCAAAAATTTGAACATCTTTTACTACTGACATAAATTAATAAAAAAATTTATTTACTATTTATTTAAATAAATATTAATGCAAATTGTACAATTTTAATTTTTCACTTATTGTACAATATACTATTATTTTATTATTATTATAGTGTGTCTTGTGTTATAATTGCGCAGTGTATCTAAAACCATAACTATGGGAATCTATGGAAAAATCTCAGAGTGTAAAAATTAGATACATTAATGGTTACTTTCGAGTCGTATGGCGAGCGGAGCGAAGCATTACATGGAATTAACCTTTTATAGAATTTTGAACTGTTTACCGAGCGAAGCGAAATACTTTATTCTCGCGCCTATTCTCTATCTCATATGATTTAAAATTGGCTAAACTATTTTCAGCTTTATTAGTAAATATTGATTTGATTCTATCAAAATGATAAGATGAAAGTAATTCAACCAATTATAACTACTGAGCCACAGCAACGCGTGGCTAGGTCAGCTAGTATATATATAAAAATATATAGAGATAAGATATATATATATATATATATGTATATATATATATATATATATATATATATATATATATATATATATAAAATAGTAATAGGAATAGTAAAAAATAAAAATATATAAATAAACTAGTAATAGTAAAAATATTTTATAAATTTTTTTATGCGTCAGCAACGATCGAATACATACATATTATATGTATGCACAGTGTACACAGTGTATGTACCAGAGAACAATGCGATGACAAACACACATATACATATGACGCATATGCAAGCACAATATATATATATATATATATATATATATATATATATATATATATATATATATATATATATATATATATATATATATCATGTCCCTGTCACTCTCCATTTAGTCTATTATAAAAAAAATGGACCGTTTTTTGACGTCGCTGTAACTAATATACCAGATGGCGTTGATTTACTAGGGGATAAAATTAGAGTCGAGACATGAGGTTTAATAGTTCGCTATTTTTCATCTAAAATAAATTGGAAATAAATTAAATATTTAAAAAATACTTTAATTCAACCTAGAAAGATTAATTAAATTAAAAAATTTTAATTCTTCGTTAACACATAACTTGGTGACGATAATTTTGTACTCAATCATATGGTAATTAATTTTGACATCTATTTGATGAAAAATGCTCACATGTCCCAACTCTATTTAGTATACCCCCTATACCATTAGCGCCACGTAGCAAACGTAGCAAACTGTGACATGAAAAGGTCCGTCCTTGAAAACAAGTGGCAGGGACATGATATATATATATATGTATATATATATATATATATATATATATATATATATATATATATATATATATATATATATATGACATATGTGGGGATTCATGTTTTGGCAACACTGGTTAGGCCGTATAACATAGCTAAGTTTGCATCTGTAATCTGTGGGTAGAATCAGGGTCGTATAACACACTGATAATTGATATAATATATTATATGTACCATACAATACATGGAATACACATTATCTTTTTGAAGCTAATCGCCACATTGGTTAACACCTTTCATAACTGATAAAGTGTCAGTGATAATGAAAATTTTTTTAATTTGTATACGATTTTTGTTGTAATTTGAGACTACAAGAGAATTGCTCTCAATGTATTCGAAAAAGTGTCTAAAAATAAGAGGGCATTCGTGTGCCTTGGATACCAATGCGGTAGTTTGAATATTACTTGAAACAGTTTTATTGTTAGGTATATCATATGTGTAAATAACAAATTGCAATATTAACAAAATTTATTTAGTTTACTTGATTTTCCGTTAAATATATTAACTTACTTGAGGTTTGAGGTACTTTGCAAAATGAAGGATTTTTCAAATTTAATTCCCTGCGTCGCTTTTTATCAGTCACACTGCCACTAGAACAATTTTTAACACCATACACCTTGCCCATTTTGATGATTTAAAATACAATTTTATAAGATTTTTGAAATCATTCCTAAATTGTCAATTTTGTAATTTTGTCTTTTTCTAAAAATTCAAATATGTGACGTAATTATGACGTAGATGGCTAATTGGGCAAAAAAAGCTTATTTTGCTTTCTCTATCTACCTTGGTTAAAAGTGTCCATGTACACTCACTTGATACTTAATGTCTATTTACATTCTGTTTTATCTTACTATATTCGCTATGTTCACATCAGTATCTGAGGAATATTAACGCCACGAGTGGTGAAAAAAGGAAGCGTAATATATGCCATTTTCGTGGCGAATTTTGGCAATTCTTCCGTATGAGTTGTTTATCTATATATATCCTCCATGCTTACTATATTTGCTATACACCACAAATCCAATTTTACGTAGTGGTTGGTACAAATTTAAGGGGAAGTACGTAAAATCGGAAGATCAGGGGCGTCGGTAAACTTTTGTTTTGGGGGGTTGATAAATATTATTTATCTGAATTTATTTAAAACAATATTATCTTAAAAGACAATTTACACCTAAAATCCGGTTGTGTAGACAAAGGAAATCGAATGTTATACTAATGAATATGAGTGACGACTTTTAGAAAACTGTCGAAAAATCAACTTCACTATCGCATTCATCAGCGTAAAAGACTCCAAATAGCGGAAGCTGACAAAAATTCTAGAATATTCTACTTTTGAACTGGCAAAGATACCTGTTGGGGTTCAATTGGTCCTTATTCAGGTGCCAAAAGAATACCTTTTATTTGTTTGATGTATCGTTTTTATTGACATCAAATTAATACATAATTATGTGTATATAAAAACACTACATAAATAAACGCAATAATACCATGCAGTAACTCACTAAGTAACAATATAACAAGAGGCGACGTTAGATGTTGTATTACATGTTGCTTATTTGGTTGACAGACTCTGACTGATCACTTTATGTGTTACCAGACTAAAAGAAACCTCGTATTCTCATATAACAGACAGTACAGCCCGTACAGCTGCAAATATTCAAACCGAACAACAAGAAAACCGTACTTGCAGCAATTAACGTTCGTTACAGAACAAATACATTTACATTATATTTTGAATAAATTCAAAGAATACAAATGTAAAAAATCCAACAATACCAAAAAACAAACTTCACTATTGAATTGCGCACTAAAAATTAGATTAAGCAGCGCATTTTGACAAAAATTCTAGAATGTTCTATTCGTCAACTAACAAAGATATCAAAAAATAGATTGCACCATTTAACTGGTCATCGAATAAAAGACGGAATAGCACATTTTTATAAATGTTCTAGAATATTCTATTTGTCAAATAGCAAAAATTGTTTGTCAAAATCGGACATTTGGTTTACATTAGTTTAATTTTGATTGGAAAATTAAGTGGTGCAGTAGATTTTCCAATATCTTTGTTAGTTGACAAATAGAGTATTCTAGAACATTTCTCAAAATATGTTATTTGGTTTCTTTTTTGGTACCCAATTCAATGGCGACGTTTGTTTTTGAATATCTTTGCTAGTTGACGAATAGAATATTCCAGAACATTTGTCAAAATGTGTAATTTGACCTCTTTTTCAATGGACAATTAAATGGTACAATTGATTTTTCAATATCTTTGCTAGTTGACAAATAGAACATTCTAGAATCTTTGTCAAACTACACTGTTTAATCTCATTTTTAATGACCAGTTCAGCAGTGAAGTTTGTTTTTTGATACGTCTGCTAGTTGATGATTAGAATATTCTAGAATTTTACGTTACTCATCTTGCATTTGCATTTTGCATATTACGTATGCAGAATATGTGCATATATATCTGCAGTGAAATTTTTAAATTTTTAAAGGCTACGAGACCCTCAGACAATATTACCTACGGCCCTGACTCTGGCTTGGTACATAAATTTTCACCAACACAGACAAACATCAACATATCTGTGAGAGGAGAACCCCACTAAATCGCTGACGTCTCTACATAAAATCGGAGTACGTACCATTGGATGGCCACTGTATTCACATCAGTATCTGAGGAATATTAACGCCACGAGTGGTGAATAAAGAAAGCCTAATATGTATATGCCATTTTCGTGGCCAATTTTGGCAATTCTACCATATGAGTTAGATATCCATATGTATGGTATAAGGTGCCAGATATTTAACACCCCATATTGAGTTATTGCAATTTTTTAATTTGCAATCGTTTGATGGTCCTTTGATGGTGTATGATGGTCTATCTTTATCGTTTGATCGTAAATTGTTTATTTAAAAAAAAAAATTAAAAAAATTATTTTTTTATTTAGCACCCTATTTTTAACTTTCCATAGGAAGTTATTGTAATGGGTCCGATTTTACGAATCGCTAATTTTGACATATCTCCACGTTTCAAGGTCACTAGAATCCGAATCCATCGTTTTTAGCGTGATGTCTGTGCGTGCGTTCGTTAGTTCGTTCGTTCGTGAATTTTTTTTCGTCTCGCATATCTCGAGAACAAATGATGATATCAACTCCGGACTAATTTCATTAGATGCGTAATCAAAGAATGAAGACCGGATAAAGTTTTTAGCAAATTCGGATTAGCGATTTGTTTTTTGTGGTAAAAAAACAGAATTAACTTTATTAAGATAACATAGATTATATGGATTTTTTACCATAACATTATATAATGGCCTAAGAACCTTGATGTTAAAAACGCCAGTATATTATTATAAAAATTAAAAAAAAAAAAAACGAAATAAGAAACTGTTTTTGAAATATATTTTATCTCGCATATCTTGAGAACAAATGATGTTATCATTAGTTTGATAAGGGTGGAGCCCCCACCCTTAGGTACAGAAGGCGAAGCCCCCGGTATGGTGCAAGGGGCAAAGCCTCTATCGGGGGCCCAGGGGAGAAGTTGCCCGAAATGGAAAAAGAATTATTTATTTACAGAGTACAGTAGTCTCTAGCCTTTAAGGACACCCAATGGGAAGTTGACAGTGTGGGTAGACCTGTCCCCCAAATTTTTTTCAAAATATTTTTTTTCTATAAATTTTGATTTAAAATCGTTTGCGGGTTAATGATAGTTAATTAATAATACTCTTTTATCATTGTTTATTGAGTAATCCTAGTCATCAACAATATTTTCTGAGGTCATACCATAGATAAAGTACACCAGAATTTCATTTCTGGAAGACAGCCAACTTCAATACATTTTTTTGACCCTTTATTACCTCTCTATGGGACTGAGAACGGAGCGAAGGGTATAGATGTCATCGTTGTCGTTATCATCATGCGTGGTAGGCTTGAGAAGAGCAGAGATGTCACTATAATAACTTTAAATTATCTTTAGCCTTATCGGATATTGTATATTTCTACTAGTAAAATAATCCACTAAAATTCTCCTAAATGGATTTTATTTTGATTAGTTTTTCAAGTTTAAAACTCATACAATAATTATAAACTGATATATATTTGTTTAAAAACTAAAGTAAATTTATTTTTATTCAAAATTATACATTAGTCAAATATTTCGTAAATGAATATCACTATCACTGATTCTAATTTCTGACAAGTGTGCTCCCATTTTTCTGCAACAGATAAAATGTATCCTGATTTTCTAATTAGTTTACTGTGATAATAAAATAAGTAATAATTATTTTCAAATAAAAATAAACTAATAAATGTTAATTATACATACCTCCAATAATAATTGAGTAAAATTATTAAATTTAATATTGAACTCAAAAAATTTCTCATAAATAATTCGAAAAAAATGAAAATTTCCTGATAGAATTTTTTGTAATTGTTACTATAGAAATGTTACAAATTATAAATTTCTAAAATAATAGAATAAGTTCTATGAACAGTAAATTCGACAGATATTAGAGTCCCTATATTAAATAGAATCGTGCCATGTGTACTGGACTCTGATTGGTTCCGGGATTTTCTATCCACAGTTTGCATAAAATACATTAGAAATAAATTAAATATTAACATAAATAATTTAGATTAACCTAGAAAGTATAATTAAATTAAAATTTTGAATTGTTCATTAATTCATAACTTATTAACAATAATTATGTACTCAAAAATATTTACTCAAACATGTGATAATTCAGATAATTTATTTTGAAGCTTCCCATTCTGTTTTGGACAGAAAATGGATCACATGTCTATCTGATGACTCTATTGGCGACGCAAAGATTACGCGAGCGCTCCTGGTTTTTTAAATTAGAAGCTGTATCAAGCAAAAATGTACTTTACAAATTATGCGCAGATTACTAGATTTTATATCCCCGGTAATCGTATACGTATATTTTACTTGATGCTAGTTCTAATTTTACCACCAGAGGCGCGAGTGAATCTTTGCGTCGCCAATTTATTATAGGGACTCTAACAGATATGCTGGTAACACAGTCTACAATTCAAATTTCAAATTTGTTGTGCGGTACTACTGCACTGCCCTCTGACCTCTTCACAAAAATAACCACTTGCTAAGAGAAGAAAAAATCCTATAATTTAAGTGAGTGCTCTTCTATATATATATGTATATATATATATATATATATATATATATATATATATATATATATATATATATATATATATATATATATATATATATATATATATATATAGTGTTATTCTCTCTTTAGGTATGAATGACCTAATATTTTTGATGATTAGTTGATTACTCAATAAATAATGATAAGAGAGTACTATTAATTAACTATCATTAACCCGCAAACGATTTTAAATCAAAATATATATAAAAAAAAAATTTCGAAAAAAATATGGTGCTAAATAAAAAAAATTTTCAATTTTCTTAAATTTATTTTTTAAGTAAACAATGTACGATCAAATGATAAAAATCGAAAGACCATCCAACGATTGCAAATTAAAAAATTGCTCAGTATGGGGTGCGAAATATAACTTAGTATGAGGTGCTAAATATCTGGCGCCATGGTATAAACCGTATGAACACTAACTATGAGTTTGTTCAATTTATAAAACACAGACGACACCATGTGACTGCATTTCTTTTTACAATAAAACTAATTTTTTTAAAATTTTATTCCTAAACCAACCTTCAAATTGCTTTTATACGCAATTTAAAGGTTATTCTTGCAGTAACTTTGAAAAAAATTATTCTTTTTTTTCTGAAAACATTAGCACCACAGACCAATGAACACTATTATATTATACTACTAGACACAGCATAAAACCAGTTTCTGGACATTTTTTTTGACGCAGGTAACGGGGTGAGACGGGTAAAATTTAATGAAATAATATAATGTCAATTTTTGAGCAAATGCGACTATAATTATTGCAGGACACAATTTGTATACGTACGTATTTTGAAAATAAAGCGAATACCACTTTCTTTCTTATTCTTCTTATATTTTGACAATAATCATTTGAAAGGGTAACTACGGTTACAAATCAATTACTATATAACAGAATGCTATTAAGGTCGGGACTTGGTCGTATGTGACTGCTTCAATTCCACATTTATGTTATGTCTATATAATATAATATATGTTCACTGGTCTGTGATTAGCACTCTGCACTGTTTCACATAGTGTCGTCTGTGCTTTCTTAATGGAAAACACCCGAGATATTACTAACCATAGATTGTAAATCAATTTAAGTTAGGACGTTAGGTTATATTCAGTATATTCATGTGGTTTGATTTTATTGCAAATTTTAAATGTGAATCAATTTTTAATTTAGAAAAATGGCAGTTCGTGTTCAGTTTGAAAATAATAATGAAATTGGAGTATTTTCAAAGCTCACAAATTCATATTGTTTAGTAGCTATAGGTGGATCAGAAAATTTTTACAGGTAAATTGTTTAGATGTAATTTTCAAGTGTCTAATTTACATGTGATTGTATTAATGGTATTACTACATTTTTGCGGAAATTTTACGGGTCTTTTAGGGATTCGATTTTTTTTCTAAACAAAAATTATATAAATAAAACTTTCATACTTCAAAGAATAAAATACACCTCATCTAAAACAACCGCTTGTTCCATTTTAATTTTTTTTTTAAATTTTGTTTCTTTTAAATGTTAGACATAATTATTGAGAAAGTTATTAAATTTATTAGATTAGCTTTTTTTTTAAAATCAGTTATAAATATGATATTATTTTATTAGTGTTTTTGAAGCTGAATTGGGAGATACAATTCCAGTAATCCATGCATCACTGGCGGGATGTAGAATTATTGGAAGAATGTGTGTAGGTAATAAAAATGGATTGTTAGTTCCAAATTCCACGACAGATACAGAATTACAACATTTGAGAAATTCATTACCAGAATCAGTAAAAATTCAACGAGTTGAAGAAAAATTATCGGCCTTAGGAAATGTTATAGCATGTAATGATTACGTAGCATTAGTACATCCTGATTTAGATAGGGTAAGTACTTTTACCTTCCAGTACTAAATTAATCAAGACATTTTTTTGCCAGAAATTAAATTCAACATATGAAAAGCATGTTGTAAAAAACTCAAAACACATTTATCGGAAAATTGTCAATTTTATTTATTTATTTTTTTTTTTTACGGAAATAACTAAAACATGACAAGAAACGACGTAATTCGCAAAACATTTTTTTTTGGTACCGCGTTCTATCGAAACCGCCGTATAAAAGACTTACGGCCGGTTTTATATTCGTAATTTTAAAGGTTCTTTAACTAAAGCTACTTTTAATTTAAAGTCGATTTTATTTTTAGCACTGTTTTACAATTAGCTCTGCTTACTTTTGTTAAAGGACTTTTAAATGTTGCATGGATAAAACGAACTATGAATGATCGTAGCCAATATTACATTTTAAAAAAATAACTATAGAAACGAAAATGTCAACGTGTTTGAATTTCAAAAAGAACGCATTTCATTCATTTCGCTACTGCCAGTGAGATTGGAATTAAAAAAACCATATTTCGTTTTAAAAGAAATTTATAAATATCATAAATATAATGAATCATAAAAGAAATCACTCAGCAAGTTTCATCCAAAAAAAAAAAAAAAAAAATGTTTTTGATTATAATACAAGACGTAAAAATAATCAAAAATGTTATTGAAAATAAGCAAACAAATAAAATTTTTATTTTATTTAATTAAGGTACGAATATTTTATAAAAAATTATGCTTATAAACAAAATTCAATGATAATAATCAGCAATGATAAATGTAAATAATAAACAAATACTTTACTTTGCAAAATACCACTTTTATTATTGAAACTGACAATATGGTTTCGAACCGTTAGTTCATTTTCAAACAGTTTGAAAATGAACTAACGGTTACTTTATGGAATACCATAAAGTAACGCTCAAATCTTAATGATAAATGTGTTAAAGTTGACTTTAAACAGTAAAAGTCGAGATAATTCTTACTTTAGTTTAAAGTCGACTTTTACACTAACGGGGCTTTAAATTTGATTGTAAAACAGTACCAAAAAGGCCGGTTTTACATTCATAATTTTAAAAGTTCTTTAACTAAAGCTACTTTTAATTTAAAGTCGACTTTTTTTTTTAGCACTGTTTTACAATGATCAGGTCTGCTTACTTTTGTTAAAGGACTTTTAAGTGTTACATGGATAAAACGAACTATGAATGATCGTAGCCAATCTTACATTTATAAAAAAATAACTATAGAAACGAAAATGTCAACGTGTTTGAATTTCAAAAAGAACGCATTTTATTCATTTCGCTACTGCCAGTGAGATTGGAATAGAAAACCACATATTTATTTTTAAAAGAAATTTATCATAAATACAACGAATCATAAAAGAAAACGCGGGTAATCCAGAAATCGCTCAACCAGTTTAACCCAAAAAGAATGTTTGATATTAATTCAAGTCGTAAAAATAATCAAAAATATTAGGAAAATAAGCAAACAAATAAAATTTTTATTTTATTTTTTTTGAGGTACGAATATTTTATAGAAAAATCATGTTTATAAACAAAATTCAAGGATAATAATCAACAATTACAAATGTGTTAAAGCCGCCTTTAAACATTAAAAGTAGAGATATAGTAGGGTGCAGTTATTAAAAAAAAACGGCCGAACCTCAACATCCAAAGTAAGTTTCACTCCAACTCCAAATTGTTCTGTACAGTCCACATATTGTTTGGCAAAAAGTTACACCATATTGAGCGTCGGGTTTTGGGAGGGGGGGTAGAAGTAGGCAAATTAACGGTTTTTTTAAATATTTCGGTGTTAGAAACTATGGGGTTTAGAGTAAAAAGTGTCATGTACAAAAATAATCTACATTAAATTGCGAACAAAAATGGTCCTGTGCATAATCTTGCTAAAGTGAACAGTTCCAGAGTTACGGAGGGTGTAAAAGTAGCAATTTTTAGTATTTTTAGTCACTGATGCACCTATCACCAGGTGCAGCAGTGGCTGAATAAGAAGAGGAATCCGCTCGAGTGGGGGTGAAAGAAGATTGACGATCACCTGAGACCAATTACAACAGTACGTCCTGCAGCTCCCGAGGAATTACTTTCCCTCATAGTGTGCGCTTGCAAAGACGAATGCGTGGGTAACTGCGAATGCAGAAAAAGTGGTCTAAACTGCTCAAGCATATGCGGTAATTGCTCAGGGCTAGAATGTGATAACAGGGATACGAACATCATAGACGATGATTTAGAAGAGGAGGGTGCTATGTTTGAAGAGGACTAATCGCAATTTCCTTTTACAAAACACAATCCTGTATAAGAAAAATTAGTTTCCTTAGTGATAATGTGTCATATTTTTTCCAAAAAATTTAAAAATACTAAAAGTTGCTACTTTTACACCCTCCATAACTCTGGAACTCTTCACTTTACCAAGATTATACATAGGACTATTTTTGTTCGCAATTTAATGTAGATTATTTTTGTATAGTCACTTTTTGCGTTAAACTGCATAGTTTTCGAAATATTTAAAAAAAACTGACGAAAACCGTTAATTTGCCTACTTCTACCCTCCTCCCTCCCAAACCCGACGCCCAAAATAGTGTAACTTTTTACTAAACAATATGACTGTATAGGACAATTTGGAGTTGGAGTGAAACTGTTACTTTGGATGTTGAGGTTTGAGTCTAATTGCACCTTACTAATAATTCTTACTTTAGAATAAGGTCGATTTTTACACTAACGGGGCTTTAAACTTGATTGTAAAACCATACCAAAAATAAAATCAGTTTTAAAGTTGGCTTTAGTGTTAAAGTCGACTTTAAATGTGAATGTAAAACCGGCCGGTTTTACATTCATAATTTTAAAGGTTCTTTAACTAAAGCTACTTTTAATTTAAAGTCAACTTTATTTTTAGCACTGTTTTACAATGATCTGGTCTGCTTACTTTTGTTAAAGGGCTTTTAAATATTGCATGGCTAAAACGAACTATGAATGATCGTAGCCAATCTTACATTTATAAGAAATAACTATAGAAACAAAAATGTCAACGACCACAACGCGTTGTGGTTACTTAAAATTATCCACGACGCGAAATTCGTGTTGTGGCACTTGTAGAAACAGCTACAACGCGTTGTGGCTAACTCAAAAAGACCACAACGAAATTCGCGTCGTGGCTTTCATAAGATTTGACCACAAGGCGACGTGGTCATTTAAAAAAGCCATAACGCGTTCTGGACGGTTAGTTGATGCAATCATGGTACGACGTTGAGGTTGTTATTTGTCAACTCGCGCATTGCAATCAAATACCGTTGAATTTGTATTCATTGTGACTGTTATTTCCAAGTGTGAATATCAGTGCACTAATCATAGCCAATAAAAATAATGTATTTTATGACAAACTGAATGAGTTTATGAAGACAAATACCGATTACAATTTTTTCATTAGTAACGAACGATACGTAACGTTACTTCAAAAAACAAAAGAGACTCTCAAAACAGTATCGTCGTCTTAAACGATATGATGTCTTAAAAATTAGTGACACTGAAAAATTGATTGAATATGGATCTGATATGGATTCGTTACCTTTGTAAGGCTGATGAACGCTTTGACATTTTTTAAAAAAAGCCCATATTAACATCGGACACAAATGAACTGAAGGTGTTTTTTTTTATTTTTTTATTTTTTAAAATAATTATTGACACTACTCAGTAGCTTAAAACTGCAACAGAAATTTTTACTTACATTTTCTTTTAATGCTACTATGCTGAAATTCATTTAATTAAACAATGAATCGCCCATTGTTTGATTTTAAAAATTTAAATTATAGCCCTAATATTTGTTAATTAAATTTTTAATAAAAAAGTTAATTAAAAAATATAAAAAAAACACCGACTGGGCAAAAAGCAAACTAGAACGACGGAAACAAGTTGAAATAGAGAAAAAAAATTAAGAAAAAAGTAAAGCAGTCGGAGGCATCTAGCATATCTGCGTAACTTGGTACAACATGTATGCCTTCGACTGCTTTATTTTTTGTTCCTTTTCCTTTTTCTGTGTTTCATTTTGTTTCCATCGTTTTAGTTTGCTTTTTGCGCAGTTGGGGTTTTTAATTTTTTTGAATTAATTTTTTTATTCAGGTCTTTTTAGTGTTGCTTAATTATTCAGAAGAAAATATATATAGGTACGCATATGAGATTACAGCGGCTGGCAGCTTAAATTAACACGAATTTGACATTATAGTATATTGTGCAATAAGTGCGGGTATGCGACCAAAATTTGTTTAAAATTAAATAATGATTAATAAAACAGATTTAGAGGGGTTTTTTTACAAAAGCGTATGAATATGAACAATATTATTTTAATTCTTATCCGCTGAAATAGTATATTGTGCAATAAGTGCGGGAAATTGTCGATTGCCCACGAAAGCGAAGCTGAGCGTACGAACGTAGGGAACAATCCCGCACGAGTTGCACATACTATTTTTTATTACGAATTTCACATACTTTTTTTATTATTATTATTACTATTTTTGACATTTTTATTACTTTCTAAAATAATATTGTTGAGTGTTCGTCTTTTTTTTCTGAATTAAATATTGTTTAAATTACTTTGTTGGTGGTTTCTATAGAAATAATTATGAAATATTTATTAAATGAAAAATTAAGAGGCGGCTTTGCGTATTTTGATTAAATTTTGCGTGTTTTATTGTCAATTTGCGTGTGTAAAGTTTACTTTCCGCACGCAAAAAAGTATGTGGGAAGAGTACAATGGGCAAACAGCTATTTTGCGTACAGAAATGTGTGCGCCAAGTTAGTACTTCTCCCGCATGAGTAATAATTTTTTTTTTTTTTATTATAAAATAGCTTATGTCCGCGACTTCCTTCGTGTGAACTTGTTTTAGGTTGACTAGATGCATACGCTATGTCGTTATCAACTCCACTCAGATGAATTCGTGAACATAAGCTGGTTTCCATATAAATTTTCATCCCTTATTTTACCGTCTTAAGGGATAAATTTTCAAAAATCTACTCTTGGTGCTCGCTTACATTACCTTACTAAAGAAACCTCTGTGAAAAATTTCACGTTTTTGAACTCAATAATTTTTTATAAAATTTTTCATCCATTATTTGATCCCCCCTTATAGGACAGATTTCCAAAAATCCCTTCTTACTGTTCACCTGTGTTATATAAGAAACACATGTGTAAAATTTTACATTTCTATACTCAACGGTTTTCTGTATACGTTTTCATTCCTTATTTTAACCGTCTCGAGTGCTTCCTTGGTGCTTATTTGCGTTACTAAAAGAAACCCTGTGCAAAATTTCACGATTCTGAACCTAACGGTTTCTTTATACAAATTTTCATCCCCTATTTTAGGCCCTTAGTGGATAGATTTTTACAAATTATCTTTCTATACTCACCTACGTTACCAAGGGATCCTTGTACAAAATTTCACGTTTCTAGAGTCAGTTTTTTGTTATATAAATTTTCATCCCATATTTTATATCTTCAGGAGATGAATTTCAAAAAATTCCTTTCTAGTGCTCACCTACGTTATATAAAGTTACACTGTTCACGTTTTTAAATCCAACAGTTTTTTATATAAATTTTTCGCCCCCTATTTACCTAATGGATGAATTTTGACATTTCATATAGTCTGTAGCACTTCCGAGATTAAGACGAATCCAACGACATCTTTACCAAAATTCGTCAGGTTGTTTAGGCTGCAGGCTGCATCATAGAAACAGACATAGTCGGATACATATATCATCATACATACCTCTTAAACACATTATCCTTCTTCTGGTGCAGTCGGGTCAAAATACTCACACCTTGAGCACTTAATTGAACAGATTTTAATGCATGATTACGTAATGTTTAAAAATAACGAATTTGCATTTCAGTAGGTGGGAAATAATTTTGTTATGTTTACAAATGTAAAATCATGAAATCATTTAATCAAATAATCAAATAATTTAATGAAAGACTTTTATTAGTTAACATTCTGAACCTTATACATCTGTTAACAAATAACAATCTGTCCGCCATATCATGATTGCATCAACTAACCGTCCAGAACGCGTTGTGGCCTTTTTAAATGACCACGTCGCGTTGTGGTCAAATCTTATGAAAGCCACGACGAGAATTTCGCGTTGTGGCCTTTTTGAGTTAACCACAACGCGTTGTGGCTGTTTTTACAAGTGCCACAACACGAATTTCGCGTTGTGGTTGATTTTAAGTGACCACAACGCGTTGTGGTCGTTTTTTTCGCTCAATGAGCGATTTCGATCTTTGAGCGTAACACATATATTATACACAAAACAAATGCCGGCCCATTGAATAATGGTTAATACGGTGATTTCATTGGTCGATAGCTATTGAGTATTGGTCATTCTTCCACACCTTTGAATAATGCCTAACTTTCTCAACAATTTACGGATATGTAATGAGTGTTCTTCAACAGGAGTAGAAAAAAGTATATTACTCCTCTAAACTATGAAATAAATTCGTAAATATGCCATTAAACATTTTTTATGAAGCCCAATTTGATAAAGTATTATTACCGTTTTAAAAAACTTTTTATGGACTTACAAGGGGAGTGCACAGCCTTGGGGTCGGCGATTTAGCTGAAAATTTTTTTGGTGATGGAGTACACTTAATATGTTAATATCCTAAAATAATGGCGCGCACTATTTAGAAAGACCTGTAAAAAAAATATCTAAAAATTTTAATTCAGCTGGTGTAGTTAATAAGCTTAAAAAAGAATGATGTACGTAACATGTGGAGTAGCGTAGAGGTAGCATTCCCGGCTCGTAATAGAATGCTTCTACGTTCGAATCCGACTATGTTCGATAAAACTTTTTCAGCAATAATCTTTTTTATTGACTAGTATTTTAGGATATTAACGTATTAAGTGTACTCTTATCACCAAAAAAATTTTCAGCTAAATCGTCGACCCCAAGGCTGTGCACTCCCCTTGTTAGTTTTGCGCCAGACTTGTATGTTCAAGTTAACAAAAATATTAAAGATAAATACGTTCGCCAGAAAAGAATGTTACATAACTTTTCTTAAGGAAGCTTGTACCGCTAAAAACCAGAGGGCTCTGCCTAAAAGAACTAACGCACATTAAGTATTTTTCATGATTTTTCTCTGGTTTTTTACAATATAAATTCTTAACTCCTACATGTTTACATTCAAAAATTATGGAGTAAAAAGCAGTCAGTCAGTAAGTTCGAAATCAGTAAGTCCGAAATTGTTAATTTTTTTGAATCAATGTTCTGGATAGCTATTCTTGAAATGTGAGGTGATGTGGTATGAAATGAATAGCTGAGAACGAAACCAACCTAAATATATTTTTGTAAGTTGGTGCGTATATATTATTGTACTTATGGTACTCTGTCGACGAAATCACAGATTACAGATCCAATTCGTCAACAGAGTACCATAATCACGGTAATATATACGTACCAATTTACAGAAATATATTTAGTTTGATTTCGTTCTCAGCTATTCATTCCATACATTATCACCTCACTTTTCAAGAATAGCTACCCTGTGGTTTATAATGACACAGACTCTGTTACGTAACTTTACGTCACATTTTCCTTTGGTGAAGACACCCATTATTTCATTGTTCTTGTTTTTTGACTAAATTTTACTCATTAATTTTTTCATGTCCGCCCGTCTGTCACATCATCATACTTTTCACATATTGAGTATGATGAATATGAAATTATGCATATACATACTAAATTCGAGATCTCACAAGGAAAGGTATCCAATTGTATCTCTCAAAAATTTTTGAAACTTTGGTGGATTGTAGATCTTATTAAAACTAATCACGAGCCATATTTTGTTCATACCCATAAGCGGTTTAAGGGGGTGAAACTAACCCCTGAAAATTTGAGTTTTTTTTTTTCAATTTTCTTAAATATCTTGGAAATGACACTTTAATATCTTTACTATCATACCAAAATTAAAGTTGTAAATATATATATATATATATATATATATATATATATATATATATATATATATATATATATATATATATATATATATATATATATATATATATATATATATATTAAAACCCATTGTGTAGTTTTCTATGCCGCATTTGCATCCGCAGGACAGTTGTGGATCTCAGATATGTACTTATCTAAAATAGTTTACCTCTGCAATAGTGAAAAAATTTTTAAAATCGATCAGTTATTTTATTTTTGACACTTGGATCCCATGGACCCTGTCGGACTTTATATAACGCAATTTATAACTATCTAAAATAGTTTAGCTCTCTAACAGCGAAAAAATTTTCAAAATCGGTCGATTAGTTTATTTTTGGCGCTTAAAACATCTCAGGACTCTGGCCGACCTCATACAACATATAAGCTAAATTCATCTAAAATAGTTTACCTCTGTAATAGTGAAAAAATTTTCAAAATCAGTCGGTTATTGTATTTTTGACACTTTTAGATCCAATGGACCCTAGCGGACCTTACATAAGGTAATCTATATCTATCTAAAATAGTTTAGCTCTCTAACAGTGAAAACATTTTCAAAATCGGTCGGTTAGTTTATTGTTGACACTTTTGGGTCCCATGGACCCTGGCGGACCTTACATTACGTATTCTATATCTATCTAAAATAACTTAGCTCTTTGACAGTGAAACAATTTTCAAAATCGGTCGCTTATTTTATTTTTGACACTTCTAGATCCAATGGACCTTAGCGGACCTTGCATAAGGTCATCTATATATTTCTAAAATAGTTTAGCTCTGTAACAGTGAAAAAATTTTCAAAATCGGTCGGTTAGTTTATTTTTGACACTTTTGGGTTCCATGGACCCTGGCGGACCTTACATTACGTAATCTATATCTGTCTAAAATATCTAAAATAGCTTAGATCTTTGACAGTGAAAAAATTTTCAAAACTGGTTGGCTAGTTTATTTTTTACAATTATGGGATCAATGGACCCTGGCGGGTCATATAACTTATGGCAGTCCGTGAGGGTCTTGCGGACATCATTTAATAATTTAACTAATCCAAATACTTTAGCTTACTAACGGTGAAAAATTTTTTAAAATCGATTGAGTAGTTAATTTTTGGCATTTTTAGGTCCCCAATAGCCTAACGGATCTCATATAAGATACCTTAAGTCCATTAAAAATTGTTTAGCTTTCTAACATTAATGATTAATAGTGAAAAAATTTTCAAAATCGATCCAGTTCTTTAAAATTTTTTTCCTGGCATATAAACATTATTATGTTATCTTTCTATAATATTTAATAATATTATATCATGACATTACCTTCATTATCTTGTTCATTTAAAATTCAATAAAAAAAAAATCTTCATTACACATACTTAAAATATCTGGTTAATTTTAATTTTAAAAAAATGAGACAGAGATATGGTATTTATAATACATAAATTTTGAATAACTACCGTTTGTTTTACGTAAAAAAAATGAAATTTTTGTATAGTTTATAAGGAACTGAGACAGAAATATAAATTACTTATTACAATGACAAAGAGAGCAAAATAAGGCAAAAGTGAAAAATTACGATTTTCTCGAAAACTACTTAACATAGAAAGAAAATTATAAGAACATTTTCTTCATAATTTTTTTTTCCTTTTCAACGATGTAAAAATCGAACTGTCTTATGATAGGATCAAATGATAAAAAATGGCCAGAAAACCTACTTCTGGGCATCCGACGTGTCTGGCTAACGAACTTAGCCAAGCCAATTCAGAATCCAGTTCGCACACAAAATTTCATAAGCATTAGACGTTTCGTTCGAGAGTTATCGCGCGGATACATATATATATATATATATATATATATATATATATATATATATATATATATATATATATATATATATATATAAATTTTAGTGAATATCATTTTCGTATTCTAGTGACTTCAAAACATATTTCTGTTATGGTCCCTGGCTTAGGTCGCGTCATGACACCTACTGTATTGGCTGAATTTCGGTTTTCGAAATTCGCTAAAAGAGAGAAAAGCACCAATGTAGTGTATGTGGTAAACCCACTTTCAAAAGATGTTCTCGGTGTAGACAGTATTTTTGTTTTGAACATTCTTATGAACAATATCATTATTTCGTAGATTTCCTACCTTAAAATATTGACAGTTGTGTAGATAAATAATAAATAAATACGTAAGTAAATAAGATTTGTATAGATATCAGTAAAGCATTGGTGGGGGGGAGTGTATTTTTCCTTCTAAATTAGGTACTTTGAAGTATATCACAAGTTTATAACAATTCATTACTAAAATATGAGATTCTTTGACCAAATTTTTGCTTATTATTAAATCAAAAATGTTAAAATTTTTCCCAAGTCTATATTAGCAAAGGATGTATTTATGCGACAAGAAATAAACTATGTATTAATTAAAAATTTTTTTATTTACACATAACAACTTCCTCTTTTACCAAAAAATACATGATAAAATTAGGGGTTGGGAGTGGGGTATGAAACCCCAATGCTTTTATAGCTTTAATTTTGGTATCATAATAAAGGTCTTAAAATATCATTTACAAATATATATAGTTTCCCTACCAAAGCTCTTACCATTTCCAAGATATTTAAGAAAAATTGAAAAAAAGCTCAAATTTTCAGGGGTGAGTTTCACCCCCTTAAACCGCTTATGGGCACAAACGAAATTATGGCTCGTGATTAGATTTAATAAGATTTACAATCCACCAAAATTCCAAAAATTTCTGAGAGATACAGTTGAATACCTTTCCTTGCCAGTTTATAAGTGGAGAAAACTTTATCTTATTTTTTTTGAGGTATTTTTTCGTATAGAAAAGTTGAGGTATTTTTTCGTATAGGGGTTGAAAATTTTATGGCACGTATTTCATCATGTGGGGTATTGTTAGTAAATAGTAATGTATTTAGTGGTATTTAGTTATTGTCCTGTTTTGACCAATCCTGGATGGCGATGATCTTGGAAATAAAAAAAAAAAAATGTAATATATAAAAGATGTGGATGGCGTCTGTATTAGACAAAATTCTAAACAAAGTTAAAACTTCATTTTTGAGTGTATTCTTTGCCCTCATCACTTACTTCTAAATGATGTAGGTATATGCACACAATAATTAAAAACTGCGCGAGAATTGGTGGGAATTAGTAATGTCAATTCCCCCGCAGTTTTTAATTATTGTGCACATGTGCCTACATCATTTAGAAGTAAGTGATGAGCGTAACGAATGCACTCATTATTATTTATTTTAATTCTTATAGTATGTATGTTTTAAATTTTATTCTCATAATGTAAATTTTTGGAAATTCGCTATGTTATGCAGGATCTGCGTCCGGGGTATTTTTCTTCTCTTGCCTGTAGTGTGCATATAGAGTATTAAAAATAGAAATTATTTATAAATTTCGAGACTTACCGATTATACAATTACTTTTTACAATAATATTCCTATAACTAAAAATTTTTTAAGTAACAAATTTTAGTCATTCTAAATTTATTTATTTATTTATTTTTATAAATATTATTCTAGGAAACAGAGGAAATACTTGCCGATACTCTTAATGTTGAAGTATTTCGACAAACTGTTGCAAGTAACGTACTAGTAGGTTCTTATTCGGTACTAAGCAATCAAGGAGGCTTAGTTCATCCAAAAACATCAATACAAGAACAAGAAGAACTTTCGTCATTATTACAAGTTCCTCTTGTGGTAAGAATATTTTAAATACTTTGGGAATGAATGATGAAAAAATAAACTTTCACTGAGTGATTCTCATTTAGTTATCTGTTATTTTAATTTTTAGGCCGGAACCGTTAATAGAGGAAGCGACGTTATTGGAGCTGGTGTAGTAACAAATGACTGGTGTGCTTTTTGTGGTATGGATACGACGTCTACTGAAATTAGTGTAATCGAATCCGTGTTTAGACTTAACGAAGCACAGCCTTCTGCAATAACGAACACTATGAGAGCTTCACTTATAGAAAGGTATACACATTATTTACAAAATTAAATGATACTAGTATATAAATAGGTAAAGTTTGTGACTTTGTCGCAAAATAAGGGTAAAACTACCCAACCGATTTCAAAATTTTTTTACTGATGGATAGGTAGTACCGTTTGTTCTCGGGTTGTCTACGTTTAAATGGTTAAAATTATCCCCAAAGACCCAAATACATAAGTGGCTGGAAAGACCTTTATCAAATGCTCAAACAGTACTGAGATCCTGAAAAAAAATTAACGTGAGGTTAAAATTACATATTATAGAGACTCCGAAACAAATTAACGCAATTTTAGAAATTTTCTTCAGAGCTCTGTAATTTCAAAAAGGGTTGGAAATTAAAATGCTCTGAAAATTATCAGTATGAATATACAGCTGAACCTTTTTTATACGGTGGGTAGGGACCGGATAAAAAAATCGCACAAAAAAAATACATATATTCAAAATCATAAATAGCTATAAAAAGTTTAGTTCGGCCCAGATTGTAAAAAAAAAAATTCGTCAAGTGCGTGTTTTTGACACGCACTAAGTAATGTCACCTCAGTGAAAGTGTTAATTTATGATTTTTTGGCTCGTTTTTAAGTGCAGTGAGAATACAGCCCTCTTGCGTTTATTCATTATACATGTACAACTCTACAGCCCTCTTGCGTTTATTCAATATGCATGTACAACTCTATAATAATGTTTCCCCCACTTAGATCACACAACGATTTTAATATGTCATCCTTCGATGACATAAAAACTTTTTATATGCTGTGGATCGGGACCGCATAAAAAAAGTTTTATCGAAAATACATCACTCAAAACACTCATAACCTCACGATTTCCTTAGAAGTTTATTTTCTAAACAAGATAAACAAAACATTAATTTACATGAGAAATACATGAGAATATTTTATTTTTAATCATTTTTATAATACAGTGGACATCCAATGGTACGTAGTCCGATTTTACGTAGTGACGTCAGCGACTTATGTTAGTGGGGTTCTTCCACAGACGAGACAGACGAAGCGTACATATAAAAAAGTGTGGTCCGAAAGTTGCAATAAGTTGCATTTTATACTGCTTACTGACTAGTCGTCCATCGGCTCTACAAGAGCAAACATGCATTATTACGTGGTGGCTGTGATTGTTAGATCGTGTTAGTAGCAGATACATACATATAGTTGTTCTATAGTATGGATCTACTCCGACATCGCACCTCGACCACATACATAACGAATACCACACAAACTAACATCCACTATACTACACACACACACACAAAGTTTAAATATGTATATGTATAACCATAAAAGGTGGGGGATGCCTCGCAGCGAGGTATGATGACGTAAAATTCTAGCGACAGCCAACATGTTAACTATCATGTAGTAGTTTGGCCCCTTGGGTTCTCCTTTCACAGATATGTTATCGTTTATCTGTGTTGGTGAAAATTTATGTACCAAGCCAAAGTTAGGGCCGTAGGTAATATTGTCTGAGGGTCTCGTAGCTTCTAAAAATTTTAAAATTATATTGCATACTTATATGCACCTATTCTGCATACGTAATATGCAAAATGCAAATGCAAACTGAGTAACGTAAAATTCTAGAATATTCTAATCGTCAACTAGCAGAGATATCAAAAAATAGATTTCACTATTGAATTGGTCACTAAATATGAGATTAAGCAGCACAGTTTGACAGAAATTCTAGAATGTTCTATTTGTCAACCAGCAAAGATATTGAAAAATTAATTACAGCATTTAAGTGATCATTGAAAAAGAGGCCAAATGGCGTATCTTGACAAATGTTCTGGAATATTCCATTCGTCAACTAGCAAAGATATCCAAAAACAGACGTCCCTATTGAATTGGTTGCTAAAAAGAGACCAAATGCACATTTTGGCAAATGTTCTAGAATATTCTATTTTTCAGCTAACAAAGATATTAAAAAGTCGATTGCACCATTCAATTGTCCAAGCAAAATTAAACTAATATAAACTAAATGTCCTATTTTGGCAAACATTCTAGAATGATCTATTCATCAGCCAAAATACAATATTCTAGAACATTTATCAAAATGAGATATTTCGTCTTTTTTCCGATGGCCAATTAAATAGTGCAACTGGTTTTTCCATATCTCTGTTAGTTGACGAAAAGAACATTCTAGAATTTTTGTCAAATTGTGCTGCTTAATCTAATTTTTAGTAACCAATTCAATAATGAAGTCTGTCTTTTGATATCTTTGCTAGTTGATGAGTAGAATATTCCAGAATTTTTGTCAGTTTCAGACGTCACTAGCTGGCGTCTTTTACGCTGATGAATTCGATGGTGAAGTTGGTTTTTCGACATCTTTGCTAGTTTTCTGAAAGTCGTCACTTATATTCATTAATTTAACATTCAATTCCGTCTATCTACACAACCGAATTTTAGGTTAAATTGTTTCTTAGAATAGTTTTGTTTTAAATAAATTCAGATAAATAATATTTACCAACTCCCCACATAAAAGTTTGCCGACGCCCCTGATCTTCCGATTTTACGTACTTCCCCTTAAATTTGCACTGACCACTAAGTACCATTGGATTTCTGGTGTATTATGAAAATTGTGAAAAATACATCTGTAAAAAAAAACTTAATGATGCAGTAACTTGTATTCTTATGCAATGTACTGATTAAATGCTTAAAAACCATTAAAAAATAATTTTATAAAAGGAATTTATTATAGTTAATGTTTAAGTTTCTTACTTTTTTTTTATTTTAATTCACATTGAGTATTTTAACGGCGATTTTTTTTAGAAACCGCACAAAAAAGACCGCATAAAAAAAGGTTTAACTGTATACGAAAAGGTCTGAGGGTATGGAAATTAGGTACGCTATTAAAATAAGAATATAGTTACTTTGGGGTCGTTGGGGGAGCGGAGCGAAGCACTGTAAGGAACTGATTTTATAAAGAATTTCAAAACATCTAATTGACTCCCATTTATATATATCGCTCATTTGCGAGAAAGGTGACATAACTAAAATATCAACGATTTTGAGTTAAGTGTACAAGCGGTCACAGAAAATTTGATTCTTTTTTATACAAAAACAACATTACGCTATACACATAAATCAGAGAACGAGAGAGGTTGTAACTTTATACTCTCTTGCACTTTTTACATTCACTGCCATAAGTTTTCTTTTTATTTTAAAAATTTTACATCGTACCAAAAAGTAGTTCTTTTTTAATTATGCTAAGCTTCTCGCAAATGAGCGATATGTAATAGGGATGGCGGTTTTTAAAAAATAACCGGTTTTCGGTTATTTCGGTTTATTTCATGCTCGGTTTAACCTGACGGTTAAAACCGCTTAAAATAACCGGTTTTTGAAAAAACCGGTTTTCGGTTTTTTCTAGGAAAAACAGCACTTATATAGGCTAAAATTTTTATTTTATAATTATATTTATTTTTAAACGAATTTAATACCGTAAATACAAACAAAAACAAAAAATTATGTAATTTTACGAGGAAAATCACTATTAACTAACAAAAATGTGAAAGGAAAGTATTGCCTTTAGGCAACAAAGAGCTGTAGGAAACACAAATTTATTCAAATAAAAATACAGAACTTAGTACTATCTAAAAATGATGCATATCACCTTAGTTGTGGCGCATCTAAACAATAGAAAAAAAAATACAGAACTCATTTTCAGTGTAATAAGGTAAGACAAATTAACAGATAAATTTATATATTATTATATGTAATTATTAAATATTCGATAGTAATAAATGAAAATTTTATTCATTTTCCTAAATTTCTCATGATCTAGAAGTTTTTAAAATTCTAGTAAATTACTAATTAATAAGCCATTTTGAGTGAAATTTTGATAACAAAATCTGGTAAATTTGCTTATTACTTTCCTCTTTGTTTTATTTATTTAAATATTGGTATTGGTCTGTCAGGTTAGACCGAGACAATCGATTTTATTATTGGATATTGAAGCAAATAAAAAGAAATATTGAAAATAAAACATTTCATTATTTTCCATACCATAATAACCATAATTAACTAAATGTATTAAAATTTTAAAGAAATTATTTTTTTTTTTTTTTTAATAAAAACAAGTCACAAGTCACTGAAATATGACTTAAATTTTTAAATTTTTTAAAGTCATTTGTCCGGTTTTTTTCTCCGGTTATTGATTAAAAAAAAAACCACCGGTAATAACCGAGTCAAAAAAATAACCGAAATAAACCGGTTAATCGAAACAAAAAAAAAACGGTTTTCGGTTAAAACTGGTCGGTTTTTTCCATCCCTAATATGTAATACTTCTATATTGCTAGTACCTATAAGTGGCAGGGTCACGGTAAGAGTGAAACAGACAAAGGGACGTAACCTATTGTGCGCAAGTGCGACGGTTCTGTTTCATTGCATGTATCCAGTGAATATCCACAAATTTAATAATTTGAATCTTACATATGCGCATAAGGTACTAGTGATGTCGAGCCGATGAACAGTTAGTCGATTAATCCACTAAAATCGTTTTTCAGACAAAATTAATAATTAGTCGAAAATATCGAGCATACAATAGTCGACTAATTGACTAAATTTTTAGTCGAATTTATAAATAACGTAACCTATGTGGCTCTTTCAAAAATTATGTTTTCTTTTGAATTTATTAATGTTTCTGTATTAGTCATTTTCGTTTTTAGGCTTTTAAAAAATAATTAATCATTTTAGTCATTTAGTCAAAGGTAAAATAGTCGACTAAAAATGACTAAATGTAAACAAAATTAGTCAACTAAACTGATTAATCGATTAATCGCCTGACATCACTAGGTACTAGGTCCTGTTTCTTTACCCGACTAGTAATATAGAAGTATTACATACAGAAAGTGCTCTTTTTAGTCGAATTTTCTCCGAAAAATTAGACTTATACAGTCTATACGATAAGAGCTGCGAGAGGCGAGAGTAGGGGCGCTATCCGTTTTCGGACCCGTAGAACACGAATATGTAGAAAAAAAAAATGTCTGATATATATATATATATATATATATATATATATATATATATATATATATATTTTCCCGCCACCTTTTAATTTGTGTAGGGCCCCCCTATGGAAGTTAAGAGATGAAATTTGGTAAATGGGGCTCATTTTCGAGGCACCTAATACTATCAAAGTGGGGTCAAATTTTGGGCAAATTTTTTTTCTGACCCGACCTTTAAGGGGGTGGTGGGGGGCGGAAAAGCAATAAAACTTTTTCAAACCGGTTTTAAATAATGTTTCGGTTAATTATCTACAACATATCCAAAATTCAGCTTGCTAGGATGATATGGTGTGAGTAGAGGGGGGAAAAACGATTTTCGCTGGATCTAACAGGCCCCCAGCCCCCCAGAATTAACGTAGAGGGTTGAAATTTGGTGTGTTGATAAAGTTCGTACCTAGGTTTTGCTTTTTGGAGGTTTTAATATTTTACCCCCACCCCCCTCATTTTTAAGCTACAATTTCATGCATTTTCGACGTTTTCGAAGTTTGTACCACTCGCACAGGTTACCCAAATAAACCTAGAGGGCCGAAATTTTGTATTCGGATTGAGTTAGTATCAAGGGGGTGCCTTTTGGGGGTCTCGACTTTTAACCCCTACCCCCACCATTTTTATATCCAAAAGAACATGATTTTTCTTGTTTTTTAACAGTTTCGTTCGGGTCAAAATCTCCCCAAATAAACCTAGAGGGCTGAAATTTGGTGTACAGGTTAAGCTAATAGCCAGACACTGTTTTTTGGAGGTTTCAACTTTTAACCCTTACCCCCACGATTTTTACGCCAATATTTCCTTAATTTTTTTGCTTGTTTTCTAACACGTCTAGAGACTCCATAAGGACACCTAGAGGGCTGAAATTTTGTACGTGTATTCAGTTAGTATCCAGCTAGTACCTTGTAGGGAGTCCACATCACTTTTCCCCCCACTTCTCCCATTTTTACATCGGAATTGAATGCTATTGTTAAATGGGTTTTAAAAGCATTATGTTTATTCTAAATACAAGTAGGCGAATAGTAATTTTAAAAAATTTAAAAAAAAGTGAATACAATTTTTTAACAAATGAAATACATACATATTAAGTATTTTGCAAATGTTATTAAAGTCACTGTTTATTTATTTATTTAATTATTATTTAGGAATTTTGGATTTTTATTATTTATAAAATAGAAATTTTGGATTTTTTTGGAAAGAAAAAATATCTTCATAGAAGCCTTCCAGTTTACTATTTAAGTTCCTTTTTTAATATTTAAAAGTAAAACACAAAGGCAATTGGCGGATAAGCATGGATAGAAATGCCCTCGTACGAATTGTGTTGGCTTTTTCCCTGTTAACTTCTATCGGCACAAAATTGAAATTTACTGAGATTCAGCCTTTAAAAACTTAAAATCTTTTTATAAAGCCCCGATCAACCGGACACTCATTATCAGTTTTGAAACCACCAAAATTACAAATCGCTTGTGGACTTTCAATTATATTTCGCTTGTAGACACTCAATACCGAAGAAATAATTTTTTTTTTATTTTTTTTATTTTTTATTTTTTATTTTTTTTTCTTTGAAAGAAAAAATATCTTTATAAAGGCCTTCCAGTTTACTATTTAAGGTCCTTTTTTAATATTTAAAACTAAAACATAAATGCAATTAGCGGATAAACATGGGCAGGAATGCCCTCGTACGAATTGTGTTGGTTTTTTTCTGCTACCTGTTTTCGGCACAAAATTGAAATTTACTGAGATACAGCCCTTAAATACTTAAAACCTTTTTTTAAAGCCTCGATCAGCCGAACACTCATCACCAGTTTTGAAACCAACAAAATGACAATTCGGTTGTAGATTTTCAATCACATTTCGCTTGTAAACATTCAATACCGAAGATGAAGGGGAAAATTCGACTACCGTGATGGGGCCCCGCTGCTCACGGCGTTTTTTTATAACATACGTGCAAGAAAGAAAGAAATATATTTCGTTATCTTTTTAAGAAAGAAAGAAATATATTTTTTATGCTTTTTAAGTGATACTACAGCCTTGGCCAAAGTATTAGGCACCCACATAAAACACGTGTAATTCATAAATTAATTTAAAAATGACTTATCTGTTTGATAATAGAATGAAAGGCAATACTAAAAGTTAATTTTAAACAATAGATAAAGGATTTTAAGGTACCATAAAACATCTGGTCCACAAAACGTGAAATATGAAGTTTTTTAAAAAATAATGTAATTTATTTGTTAGTCTTTTATTAACTTTTGGGATAACAAGAAGCTGTTGAGTGTTGTTTATTTGTGTAGCAGAGACAGTTTGTAATACGAAATGCCGAAACAACGAGAACTTAACACAGAAATACGAATAAAAATCCAGATGTTATATGAAGAAGGGAAGACTCAAGTAAAGATTGCTAAATTAGTAATAGTTTGACGATGTGCAGTGCAATCTACCATTAAAAGGTTCGCGGAGACTCGCTCTCGCACAAACAAAATGAGAACGGGCAAAAAACACATTACTACTGACCGCCAGATTAGAAAACTTATCCGTGACTCACTTAAGGACCGCAAAAAAACTTCTTCTGAGCTCACTGCAGCTTTATCGGAGGACATTAGGAAACCAATTAGTTCTTGAACTGTAAGAAGAAGACACACAGAAGCAGGCTTAAAAAGCCGCAAAGCCAGGAAGAAACCTTGGCTCTCCGACAACAACAAGAATAATCGTTTAGAATGGGCTCTAAGACACCAGCATTCTTCTGAAGAAGATTGGTCCAATGTGGTATGGTCCGGCGAATCTAATCGCATTGTTTAATTCGATGGTATAAAATTTAACTTACCTCAAAATTAGATTCGTCGGATCATACCACATTGGACCAATCTTCTTCAGAAGAATGCTGGTGTCTTAGAGCCAATTCCACACAATTCTTCTTGAAACTGACGTCGCTGTTCCTACATACGTTCATATTAAAGTTGTCAGTTAAAACTGAAGACACATCAGTTCCTTACAAGATGTCATCGGACGATGATACTTTAGTAGTATAAAATGCAGCTTATTGTAACTTTCGGACTACACTTCTTTTTGTATGTAGGCTTCATCTGTCTCATCTGTAGCAGATGGTTTCAATGCGTTTACCACCACTCTTATCTACCATTAGGGATGGTAAATAGGTGCTCACGTGAGAAATACGATATTCTTATTAGTTGATTTTTAAATATCATAGAGAAACACGGACAAAAATAGGGCAGGTTCTATCTTTGAAATCTACAAATGTTCTCGCAACAGAGTCAACAGTCATTTTCCATCACTACAGCCAGCATATGGTAGATATGCGTTGGTTAGCATATGTGTTTCTTCAGATCGCAATACGACTGATGAGAATTTACCTACACACGCTCAGTTTAAACTGATCAGTTCCATCAGTTCAGTTAAAAAAATATGTGGTGAAATATTTTATCAGTTTTAACTGATAGTAAAAAAAAACTATCAGTTTTTTGCCTACACACGATAAGTTTTCTCTGTCAGTTTGAACTGTTCAGTGAAAACTGTCAGTTAAAACTGATCGTGTGTAGCGGCCATTACACGTGTTTTCTGGGGGTGCCTAATACTTTTGGCCAAGGCTGTATAAACATACCATTATTGGCATTTAGTATACAGTATGATTCATATAATAAGCATGTGATGCAGTATTTATCACGAAATAGTAAATAGAAAAAAATATTTTTAGTTTTTTAATTGATTACTAAATATTTTACAGTGGGTAAAACGTAGGTTGAAACTTGAGATTTGGATGCGCAGTAGCTCAAAGTTTAAAATTGTCTCCCACTAAATTTTTAGTAATAACGTACAAATTGTACGTTATTCGTTTGTATTATATTAGTCATGCACAACACAATGGTAACGTTATCATACATATATTCGTGTACACTGAAAATGTTCCGAATTTGAATACTGTTTAAAATTTATTATACTATTAATATTATAATTTGATTTTTTTTTCTACTCCTGTTGAACACACTCACTACATATCTGTTAATTGTTGAGAAAGTTAGGCATTATTCAAAGGTGTGGAAGAATGATCGTTATTCAATACCTTTCGACTAATGAAACCATCGTATTAACCATTATTCAATGGGCTGGCATTTGTTTTGTGTATAATATATGTATCAAATTTTAATTTAATATATGTTGCGTAGTAACGTGTAAGTAAACAAAGTAGTTTATATTTTGTTTTGATCGTTTCCATATATACATATACAAACACATAATGAAATTAAAGGTAGATTAAAAATTTTATTCTTTTGATTTAAAATTTATATTCAATTTTATTTAAATCAAAAAGGAAGAAAATCGTAGAAAAAATATAGTATTATTCTACTCGCTTGCAATGGCTATTACTCACTCAGATGCATTACGACACTCGTAAACTCGGCTCGTGTTGCAATTTCATCTTCGTGAGTAATAGCTATCATTACCAGCTCGTTGAATTATATACAATTATTTTTGTATATATACCCTAAAATGAATCATTTTATGAAATTGTCCGCAAATACGTAAACGAAAATAAAATAAATCACTTCAGAAGATACCGTTGTTGCATTTAAATTGAATTTTTTTATTACGTGAATTGAAATTTGCTTAAATAATTTTATTATACGTATCCTAAAATTAGCTATTTTAATTTTATTGTGAACTAGAAAATTTAAAATGAATCAGCTGTAAGAATACTATTGTATTACGCAGTACAAATGAGTATTCTTATTAACTGAATTAAAAAGGTGATTTTCAAAAATTAATAAATACAGCACTAACTAAAATATTTTTCACTGTAGCATTATTTCCCTACGTTAAAAACAGTAAAACATCTTAAAGATATCCAATTTATAAATTAAATAAAAAATATCTAAACTGTAGTACAGTTGTTTCCAAAGACTATAAAATTTTGTGCGAATCTCAAATCTCAAGCTACATTTCACCCACAGTACATTAAAAGATATTGCAAACATATATATTATTTGTATTATAGATATACACATAGAATTCGCAAGTCAAAGTTATCATTCTGTATATTTTGAATTTGTATTTAAAGAGAGAAGGAAATATAATTGCGTTTATATCTGATCAAGGTGTATTATAAAAAGAGCATTATAAAAAGAGCACTTGCTGTATATGCTCCCATGACTATTGGATTTGTCCGATTGGGATCTTGACATGATCGGGATCGATACCTAATCCTAGTCGATTAATTCGAGATCAGGACTGATCTTGACAGTAATTTATGAAACTTAGATATCCTACTGAAACATGAATATGGTTAATTTAGAGTCGTTGGACGAGCGAAGCGAAGCATTATAAGGAACAGATTTTGTACAAAATTTCAAAATACCAAATACAGCCTGAATTTTTCAAGAGTTGCCATTTTGATTACAGCTAAACCGTTGATTTAATCGAAAAATTGTTCATATTAGAGTTGTCGATCGATTGCTATAGGTAGACCGATTGCTATAGGCAGAAGCTTTATAGCTCTTATGGTTTTCGAGCTATGATGCAAACTTATAGTTTTTTTAAATGGGCTATCTAATAAGAGTTGTAGATATCGACGGGGGCAACCGATTGCTATAGTCAGGAGCTTTATAGCTCTTATGGCTTTCGAGATATGATACAAACTTACAGATTTTTAAATGGATTATATGTTAATTTTTCGATTAAACTGATCTAATGCATCAATTAAAAACATAAATGAAGAAAAAAAATTTTTTACCCAAGTTTATTTTTTTAATTTTTTTTTTTTTATCAATTAGGCGGTAAAAATACACATATGCATTTGAGGCTACTTCAACCGACAATATTCTGGTCGCTTACATTTCTATTACATCCAAGAAAATAACCTTTTTAATTATCACTCTGTCATACAATGCTTAAAAATTTACGTATGCTTAAAAGTTTTTCAAAAACTTGTTTATGATTCAAAACTACCAGTTTATCTCATATTTTTGAGTAATTACGTTTTAAAAATGACATTTTTAAATTTCGTACTTAAGGTATTTCGATACCTCTTATCTTTTCAATAAATCTGTGACGTAAATCTATTGTTTTCATGGAGAGTGACAACTTCTAGGCAATAAATTTTGATCGATATATTTTAAGAAATTCTTTGAATATCAATATTCATGTACATTATAACAGTACGGAAGAGTAATATACCTCATTTCAGATACAATTGATCATGAGTTTTCGTTAATAAATTAAATAATTCTTATATTCGAAACAAATCAATATTTTATTCTTTTCTAAATATAAACTGCAAATTTAAAATTTACATAAATGCAATAATAAAAGAGATAAAGCCAAGAAAACGGAAATTATTTAAATTCAAAGTGACGAAGCATGGTTAAATTTAGCTGAAATGAACCATATGTACTTATATTTTTGATACATGGCCTGTGACAATTGTTTATTGTCACAGGAAGCGCCGTGGCTCAGGAAGAGTTCGTGCTACCACTGCCCGTGAAGACCATTACATTCGACTGTGTGCACGACGTGAGCCGACTGTTACCGCAGGTACTCTGCAAAATCGCTTACATTGATCTACTGGTACTGTTGTCAGTAATCAGACCATACGAAATCGTTTGCATGAAGACCAACAACGTTCAAGAAGACCAGTAATCCGTACCAAACTGACCGGAGTGCATCGTGCAAACCGTTTAAGATTTGCACGTGAACACCTTGAATGGGGCTTGGAGGAATGGCGTCACGTACTCTTCACGGATGAGTGCAAGGTAAAGTTTTTTAGTGATGATCGACGTGTAAGAGTGTGGAGAAGAGGTGGGGAAAGGTTTTCTGATCGTCACATTCATGAACGCGACAGATTTGGCGGTCCTAATGTCATGGTCTGGGGTGGAATTAGTTTGCAAGGCAAAACTGAACTTGTTTTCCTGAACGAGGGTACTGTAACGGCTCAAAGTTACATCGAAAAAGGTTGTCAGACCCCATGTGATCCCCTTTGCACAACGAGCGGCCGACGGATTTATCCTGATGCAGGATAATGCCCGAGCGCATACCGCTCGAGCGACGACAACTGTCCTTAGGGAGGCTAATATACAGGTTTTACCGTGGCCTGCAAATAGCCCTGACTTGAACCTAATAGAAATAATTTTTTATTTAATCTTATTAAAATTAATTTTATTTAGTAAAAAATTAGTTCCTTAATTAAATGTAAGCATACCTTGTACTGTAACTTATATAAAAATAAACTTATGCAGCAAAACATGGGTGGCCCTTATTTTGTTTTGAGTAGTATATATATATATATATATATATATATATATATATATATATATATATATATATATATATATATATATATATATATACATATATGTATGTATATATATATATATATGTATATATATATATATATATATATATATATATATATATGTATATATATATATATATATATATATATATATATATATATATATATATATATATATATATAACACATTATCTGTCTATCTGCCTGCATGTACGGGGAAAGTACGATATCCGAGGCGACAAAATTTGACAAGCGGATCTGATAGATTTTGGCATTCTAAGCAAAAAGTAGAGTAAAAAAATTTTTAAATTCGCTTTCGGGATATCGATCTTAGTTTTCGAGATATCGATCGTTAAAGTTATAGTAAAAGTTGCTATGACGTTGAGACGTAGTGCGTAGAATTTTTAATTAAGACATACCTTATAACAAAGTAACACACATAATTATAACACAGAAACAATAATTTTAACATTACTGCGCAAATTAAAAGCTACTAAAAAATATTATGTAAATTGTTTTAAATAAATAATTTAATAAAATCAAATAAAATAATCACAAAATCACAAACCATGTAAATAAAAATTATTAGGAAACGTTAGTCAGTTATTTTATAAATGATCAATGTAATGGCCTGTATCATACAGGCCATTAAATCATAGAATAAAATTCGTAGATATTATACAGCTGATTTTTATATTCTCATACATAATTTTTGAATATAGAATAATGTAAAATACGGTTTATAATGATTTATTACATTCCTTACATTAACGTTAATTGGGGGGCTAGGTTGGTGCGAGATGGCGGGAGAGGGGTAGGGGCGGTTAAGGTTAGGTTAGTTAAGTTAGTTTTGACAATATATTTCGACTTTGTTATATAAAGTAGGTGGTGAGTTTGCTTAAGGTTAGGTTAGTTTAGTTAGTTTTGACAATATACTTCGACTTTTATGTAAAAACTAGGTGGTGAGGTTAGTTAAGGTTAGGTTAGTTTAGTTAGTTTTGACAATATACTTCGACTTTGTCATAAAAGGTAGGTGGTGAGGTTAGTTAAGGTTGGGTTAGTTAAGTTCAGTGGCGGCTCGTGAGCTTTAAGATTGGGTATGCGCTTTCAGAAAAGATAAACCACACTTAGTGTGTAAAGAAGTACTAAAGAGAAAGCGGAATGATATTTTCGAATTTTTACTAAATATCGTAAAGTCTAATACTAACAAATACTCTTTTACTAAAAAATATCGTAAAGTGTTGTACGTAAATAATTCCTACTCTATCAGGAGTGGCCAACCCGCGGGCCGTGAGATTCATCACACTTATACAAAATATATTTATTTTATAAAGACCATGGTAGTGAAAACCAATGTATCAAAAAAAAAAATACGTAATATATTATGGGAACATATAATTTTATATGCAGCCCGTGGAGTTATGATGTGCTTCCAAAGTGGCCCGCAAGATCATTTGGGTTGGCCACCCCTGCTCTAAATTTACACTTTTCTGCGAAAATACATTGAACACAAAGATGGATAAAAAGGACTAACTGCATGTAGAAATTTAAAAAAAAATTAATAAACGAATAATTAAGAAATAAAAAAAAAATTAATTTTACTCAGCACGTTAGATTTTAACTGTAATATTTCAGGAAAGCTTTGTTCAATATAAATAAACTTAAACTGCTTTCATCTTTCATCTTTCATCGTATTCTTAGAATGTTCCTAGAAAACGAATGTGAGTTTTCTAAATGACCATTATCAAACAAGTAAGGTAAATGCAGTAAACTAAATGAAAGTTTAATTTTTCATCATATCAAAATAGTAAATTTACAAATAGTATGTAAATTCCTGAATTTGATAATTCTGAGAATTCGTCATGTCAACGAAATACAAGATCTTGCATAGCCAAAAAATATACAGCATCAGTTAAGCGTTTCATGAGACCCTTAGTGATTTTTTGTTATGCTTTGAAGAAATAAATATTTTCTTTACTGCATCAATTATTACAAAACCAAATACATTCAATGAAATACATGCTTGCATATGAGCGTGACTCCATTCATGTTTTTTGGCAACATTGGGAAAATTTTCGCACCTAGCAGTTGCCCATACAATTTTGTTCACAGAGAATAGACAAGAGAAAAGCTTTTTTGATATCAAACAACAATTTAACCTAGAATATTCAAAAAAAACTTTATTAAAACTGATGTACAAATGCTTTTTCTGAATTATCAACCCTTAAAATAAGGATAAATTAGCAATGATCTATCACTCGAAAAAATCATATTTTTTCACTTAATATTACACGAGAGATTTGTATTTGTTGTAATAAATTTATGTTTATATAATATAAAAAATATTTATTGTCAAAAATATTTCTGCTTCGCTGTCGTATTTTTGCTAGTTGACAATTCTTCGAGTTAAATTACTTTAGGTAACAAATTAGAATTGTAGAAAACACAAATTTATTTAAAAAAATATAAAATATCGGTTCTAACTTTTTTTTTTCACAGCAAAAGTAAAAAACCGATAATATTTTTATGGGATTAAATATGCATAAGTTAAATTATCTTCAATATACCTACTCAAAAAAATTCTTTTCCTCAATATTCCTTTAAAAAAATGTTTTTTAATACTTTATTGTAGTATGTCATTTTAAAAAAAGACAGTTAATAATAAAATAACAATCAAACCACAACGGAACAGCAACGATAAATTTACAAGAGGTATACAAGAAGCATGCTAAAAACCCTAAAACCTGATATGACTAGAACACAAATTAAGTTTTGATTAGTTCGGCTGTAATCGTATGTACGGTAGTCACCGAAAAAATCGCCTACCTGTGAAAGTACCAACAGTGTTTATAAACAACTAATACAGCTACATAATATATACACACATATACAGGTTCAGTACACACGGATACGCTCTGCTCAGAGAGCCTACCATGGTAGGTATGGTATCTGTCGTATCTGTGCAGTGTGCATGTGGAATAATATTGTTGTATGTATAGCTGGATAAAGTGGCTATAGATATGCTATAGTAGTATAGTGTATATCGTGTATATAATGGGTAGTACGTTCTACGGACAATATTACAATATTTATGCATTTTATAATTATGTATATTCTAATATGCAATATATGTAATAATGTGCAATATTATCAAAGTAAATCTTATTGAAATTGTGTATTTAAATTATTTTGTAAACAATGTTACGTTCTTGTTATGAATTTATTTCAGTTTTTTAGAAATAGCTGGGGTAGGCGGCGCCTACCCCGCATACCTGGAATAACCGCCACTGGTTAAGTTAGTTTTGACAATATTCGCCACGGTAACTGATTCTAGTGTCGTCTGGTGGTTAAAAATAAAAGCTATCTATGACAAGTAGGGATGTCGTTTTTTTTTAAAAAAAATCGATTATTGAATCGATTCGTAATTGCCAACAAAAGAATCGATACTTAAATTATCGATTGTATTCAAAATCGATTCCAAGAAATCGATTCAAATTTGCTGTTGCAAAAGTAGCGGTAATTTTTAAGTAAAAATTTATAATTCAGAAAGATGAACTTTCGAAATCTTTTAAGAAAAATATTAAGCGAGTACATACTTAATTATCAACATTTTTTTAGAATTTTATTCTGTGATATAGAGATGAATCACAACATCACAACAAAATTGACAATTTTTGTTTTCATTTGATATAAAAATGTTAAAGTCAAATTTATATATAAACAAAATGACTCATTTCGAAAATAAAGTTTTGTCACATATAAAAGATATTATAATTTATACTATCCTTTTTCAATATATTAGATAGTAGATCTAATGTATATGTCTAAGAAATGCATTTATGAGAATGAGTCATTTAGAGTTGATTTAGAGCATGAGAATGAGTCATTTAGAGCAATCTTTCTGTCTAAGAAATGCATTTATGAGAATGAGTCATTTAGAGTTGTCGTTGCTTTCTCTATAATTGTATAAATATTATCTAAATTGCACTAAATGTTGAGAAGTTTTTATTTAATTGCATACAAAGTTTTTTTATAGATTAAGGGATAAAAAAAATTATGAAAGTTTTTTTTTTAAATTTCCCGCCTAAACTTTATTGTTTTGTACATGGTACAGTTGTCAATTTGATTTGATGCATAGACATTTGATTATATAATAATAATCGTAGTACCGATAATAACTTTAAATTTAAATTAATAAATAAATAGCAACGTATAAATAGAAAAGCAATTTATGTTTTGAAAAAAAAATCGTTTCGCGATTTCCATAAAATAAAAATCGATGTGTGAATCGATCTCAAAATCAATAATCGATTAAAAATCGGTTTTCATACTTCCGATTAATCGATTTCTCGATTTATCGATTAAAAAACGACATCCCTAATGACAAGTCGTATTTATACATGGCCTGTGACAATTGTTTATTGTGATTTGTAATGATGAGTGAAATAAATAAAAAGAATTTACTTAAATTATGTAATATACTACAATGTAAAAAAGACGGCATTCATAAATTTCCTAGTCATGAAAAATTAAAGCAAAAATGGTTAAAAGCCTTAAAAATGCAGTATGCTATCAAGAATGCAAATCTGTTATCGACGCTTTTTAAAATCTGATTTGTTTCCTTCTAGTAATTATTTTTATAGATTTAAATGTACTCGAAAAGAATATTTACCTTTCTATGTATACAATATTTTATTCTATATTTGTATTAATTATAATAAAGGAAGTACCTTGGATTAACATATTGGAGCAAAGTTTACGTTCATCGTCATCTAAATCTTTACAACTTTCATCATTATTGTCCTGAAAATGACACACATTTCAGTAAGAGGGATACCAGCAGCATATTCATCACATTTATTTTTTTTATATTTCCGCCATTTTCTAACTCAGTCATATCATTGCTAGAAATAAATTTTAAAAGAAAGGATAGAAATGTAGGATTAAGTTCAGTTTAGAAAGAATTTCATAATAACAATTAAGAAATTTGTATCATTATGGAGAAAAATTTTATCATTATTTAGCAGAAAAAAAAGAAACGAAAAATTAGTTTATGTAAGTACATATAAACAGAAAACCAGAGAACCAACCGATAAAGAAAAACTAATGTTGCAAAAATGTGCTTGCATTTTGCTGCACCCGCAATACAAGAACATTTTGCAGAAATATTTATCTTATTACTGATAAGTTCTAGCTTCATTTCAATTTGATGCACTTGTTGCACCTGAGACGATGATTGACAAACAGCAGCTATTTGTATGCATTCGGAGCTTCTTGTTTCTTTCAAACCACATGCAATAATGTGATTTGCTTTATAAACCTGTTCTCCTTCAACTAAAGGTCTTTTAGAATTACCCAAATACTTAATAATATCATTGATATTTATTTCAAATTGTTTATTATCAATTATGTTAAAAAAAAGTTGGTTACGTTTGTACTTTCCTATTTCTTTTTAAAATTGACTTGTCATAGAGAGATTTTATTTTTAACCACCAGATGGCACTAGAATCAGTTCCCGTGGCGAATACTTCGACTTTTATGTAAAAACTAGGTGGTGAGGTTAGTTAAGATTAGGTTAGTTTAGTTAGTTTTGACAATATACTTCGACTTTGGTATAAAAAGTAGGTGGTGAGGTTAGTTAAGGTTGGGTTAGTTTAGTTAGTTTTGACAGTATACTTCGACTTTGTAAAAATTAGGTGGTGAGGTTAATTAAGGTTAGGTTAGTTTAGTTAGTAATTTCTATAAATAATTGTAATTGGTAATAATTAACAAAAATAATTTTTATTTTAAATATAAGTACATATGGTTCATTTCAGCTAAATTTAACCATGCTTCGTCACTTTGAATTTAAATAATTTCCGTTTTCTTGGCTTTATCTCTTTTATTATTGCATTTATGTAAATTTTAAATTTGAAGTTTATTTTTGGAAAAGAATAGAAGATTGATTTGTTTCGAATATAAGAATTATTTAATTTTTTAACGAAAGCTCATGATCAATTGTATCTGAAATAAGGTATACAAATTTTTTAATTGTAATAACTATTAAATTAGTATATTTTTATTCGAATTTTATTATTGAAACTTGATTTGAATTGAATTTGAATTGGAATTCTAGGGACATCTAGTGATCAAAAAAACAAAACAATATTAACTATTATATCAAATTTATTTAAAATTGTATTCAAATTTCGAATGTTTTTATGGTATAACAATTAAAAACAATCTAGTTGTGTCAAGTGTAAAATAAAGTTTATTATTGAAAAATTTATTATAAAATTTTTAATATTTAAATTAAATAATGATGTCGTTGATTCGTCACCCTCGACTTCATCCAAAATTGAAGAATTTTTCAATTTTTAGTTCGTTTCATGACTTGGTGGAGACTAATAAAAAGGCGACTAAGTTTTTGGAAGAAATTAATTTAATACCCAACAAATCATCTCTTCCACCAGATTGTTGTGGATTACCAATGTATGTTGAGAATGCGCCATTAAAAACGTTATGGTGGATTTGGCGATGTTCCAAAAAATCATTAAAAAAGAAGGGTTCCAAAAGTTGCCGTCGTACAATTAATCCCTGTAGTGGAACATTTTTTGTTGGCAGCGCTAGTCGTGTCGAAATTCGTGAAGTGCTGGCAATAATTATTTACTTTGTAATGAAATTACCGGTGAATTTTGTATATAATCAATTTTTACATTGGCGTGGTTCCGACGATGATGCAGTAACTGCAAGTAAATCAACAGTAGCGGACTATTACAGCTACTGCCGTGAAGTCGCTCAAGTGATTATGTCAAACTCTAATATTCATCTGGGCGGCGAAGGGAAAACTGTGCAGGTGGACGAAACGTTTTTAACAAAACGCAAGTATAATCGTGAGTGTCTAACCAATCAAATGACCATAACAGTGCTGGGCATATTTTGTAACGAAGACAAAAAAGAGGTATTTTCTCAGGTGAAATCGAAAAGTAAGGAAGACATTTGGCCATATCTTTCGAGATATATTAATAAAAATACTAGCACTATTTGCACTGATACTGCAAAACAGTACCACGGGGTGGAAAAGCTATTTTCCGAGAATACGTGTCACATGCAGACAAATCATAGCAAGGGAGAGTTTGTCGATAAAAGTAATTCGAGAAATACGAGTACAATTAATGATTTAGAAAATCAGAATAAATTATTAAAAAAAGTCAATTAAATGTCGAAAATCTTCGAAATCCATTCATGAGTATATATTATGTCATCTTTTTTTTGTTTTTGCCGAATATTCTTGTAAATATTTTAAAATATTTCGTGTTAATTTAAAATTTAAAAAAATTCTGTGATTATAATATTCAATAGATAGTCTATATTATGTAAAGGGAAATGTTATACATTATTTCAAAAAAACTAATAATAATAGTAACATTTCATTTTTTGTTTTAAATTTTGTATATATTTAAATAAAAATTACCATTTCAGTTATTGTTAAAATTAAGATAATAATATATTCTTAATCGAAGAAAAATTAAGAATATGTAGATATTTTGGAAGAACATTATTTTCTGTGTAAGATGTGAACTATAGATTGCTTTAGTGTTGAATATTATAATAAACTTTATTGAATATACAAAATAGTTTTCAAATATTCAACAATAATTTCATAAGGTTTGTTTCTGCAGCAAGTTTAAATTCATTCATTTGAATTGTAGTTCCACTCAAAATCAGTAATTTAAAATACAGAATTTGATTGAGAATTTGGCTCTACGAACACTTACAAAATATTTATGAATTCTATAGGTTGTGGGAGTTGTGACTGTATAGTGGAGCCATCTAGCCAACTGTAGAATAATCAACCATCTGTTGTATCTACGTACTACATAGCATGTTCGGCATGTTCATTCTTGTTTTCAAACGAAATTTTGAATTCGAATATTTTTTTTAATTTGTTTTTAACACTATTTTTATTAATTTTGAGTTTGTCATAATAATTTTTAAAATTAATTATATTTGGATAAAAATATTTGTGATTGTAATGGATAACGGTAAATATAAAATTTAATTTTTAACATAACCATTGTTTGATAGTTATTTTTATTGATTGAAATTTTAGATTTAAATCAGTTTTTAATTTTACGGCAAGACCCGCAAGACACAACTGAAAATGTTGAAAATATAGAGTTTGATAACTACGGAACCAGAAATTATAAAGAATGGAACCATAACTCAACAAAATTTTTATTATATCTATACAAACAATTTAGAGAAAAAGTTGGATCATCCCAAATTAGAAATTTAAAAAAAAATGTGGGAAGTAATTGCTAATGAGATAAGCAGTAATTTAAATGATCAATATAGTCCTGCAAATTGCGAAAACCGTTTCAAAGTTTTGGAAAGAAATTATAAAAAATTTAAAGACGATCAGAACAAAACTGGTCGGGCAAGAAAAATATTTGAATATGTAGTCGAAATGGACGAAATATTTAACTGTAAGAAAAATATTAACCCCATAATTCTAATAGATTCAGAAACACCGGCTGAATTTCCTCACTCAGTTTAGGAAAACAGAAAACCGGAAGACCAACATAATACTGAATCAAGTAAATCGGTAGTAACTGTTCAAAATTCACAAATGGAAAAGTTGAAGAGAAAAAGGAGGAATGTGCTGGAAGAAATTAAAGATGAATTAAAAAGTTACCATCAAGCAAAGTTGGAATTATTAAAAGAAAAAATGGAAAATGACAAAATATATAAGATGGAAATAATAAAACTGAAAAGGGAAAAACTTAATATTTCAAATCAATAAAATTATCAAAAATTATATTAGTGTTTTCAATATACTTTATTGTTAGTGTGATTACAATTTTTTTGTTATTAATTATAAAGAATTATTTTTAATTTGGTAATTTTTTACCATACTTTTTTGTAATTTATCTAATTAACAAATATCATGATGAAAAAATCTTTCCTACCCTTAATTTTTGCAAGTACAATAGAATGTCGGTTATCTGAAAATTGCGACCGAGGGTGCTTCAGACAATTAAGGTGGTTCAGACAATCAGGGTCGATTTTTGTAAGAAAATACCAAATTTAAAAAAATATTTCGATGTCATCTTTCACGTCATTCTTGCAACGTTCATTCACGCTCCCGTTAACTTAATATCTACAACTGGTTTCTCGCCCTTTTTTTTAATTTTTATTTTTTGAGGTTCACGTTCGATCAACTGACGTTAATATAATCGACGCTCTACCGTATTAAATAAAAACTCCGAAGTTTAATTTAAATAAATTTTTTATTGATGAAAAATCTCTTCACAAAATAAATAATTATGTATCGATACATGTATATAAAAAATTATAAAATGTGTTGCGCAACATAATTTCGCATTTGGACTCCATCCATTTCATCTGGCAATCGGTATTCATTTTCTGGTTCTGGTTCTAGTTTTACCATTTCTTTCTCATTGTAGGGAAAGGCATCGTCAATGGCGATATTGTGTAAAACGCAACATGCTCGTATAAAATGAACGATATTTTCAATTTTCTTTAATTTGACATGAAAGAGTTGTCGAAACTTTTGCTTTAAAATTCCAAAACAGTGTTCAACAATGTATCTGTTTCGGGATAGAATACTATTAAAGCGCCTTTGATTTTGCGTTAAATTTCCTAGATTTCTGAACGATGCCAGTAGATGTCTCACACATGGGAATCCGCTATCACCAATTATATAAAAATTCTGACATTTTTCAGCCAATTGATCAGATAATGTTTGTAATGTTTCTGTGTTCGGAGGTTTTATCATGTAATTAAAAATAAGATAATAATTGTATTTCACTAATGGTTATATTTATTGAGCGCTATTACAATATGTGTTTTATAACATATATAAGTACATATTTCATTATAACATGTTCTTAAAAACGTCTATCTGAACATCTGGCGTAGTGCCAACTGTTTTTATTAAAAAAACTAAAATATGAATTTTACATATATGACACGCCCCTCCCAACAATTAAAAAAAAAATAAATATATTTTTTTTTCAAAGATTTAGTTTAATTCTAGGTTTGCAAATCCGGCCACTTTTTGTTACATAATTTTTGTCAAGTTTTTCTGGACTTTGTTTAGGTTTTGCTAATGTCACATCTTGAGGAACATAATCACTCTTGGGTGCAACTTCAGTCTGAGTCTTTTCAACTCCAGAGTCGAGGACTGCTTCTGCAGAATTCTGTAAAGGACGAAGATGGTGCCTGTTTCTTCTATAAATGCTATCACTAGCCTGTACGTTATAGTCGTTAGGTCCGGATTTATTTATAACCACTGCAGGTCTCCATTGTCGTACTTTTCCTTGAATTAGTACTGGTTGTTCTGGTATAAATTCAGGCAACTTCTTTGCAGACACGTTGTGGTATAATATTTGTTTGCTGCATCTCTTTCAATTTTTCCTTTACCCCCTTTATAGAGAACTAAGGTTTTAAAATGTTTCTGTTAATAGGTAAGACAGAACGAATTTTTCTTCCCATAAGCAAGTCACAGGGAGCAGGAAGGTTTTGTTTAGGTGTGGTGTTATAATTTAATACAGCTAAAAATAAATCATCACATTTTGTTAGAAAACTTTTCACCGTTTGTATAGCTCTTTCAACCATTCCATTTGATTGAGGGTAATGAGGGCTAGACGTAGTTAATTTAATGTCGTATTTCTCCGCAAATTTATATAATTAATGTGAGTTGAAGGGTGGTCCATTATCAGAGAAAATTTCTTGCGGCAAACCATTGATGGAAAAAATATTTTTCAGGGCTATAATAACACTTGATGCTGTTTTGGAAGATATTTTGTTGACAACAATGAAATTGCTGAAATAATCCACCAAAACCAGGAAATCTTCAGTCCCAAACGATTTAAAATCGATACCGATTTTTTGCCAGGGTAGATCTGGGATCTCGTGTGGCGTTAGAGACTCATTAAAGTTGGATCTTGCATATTCTTGGTATTTTGAACATGAGAGTACCATTTTTTCCACATCTAAGGACAAGTTGGGGTAGTATATTGCTTCTTGTGCTAATTTTTTGCAGGCTACGACACCTTGATGGCTTCTATGTATTAATTTGAGGAACTCTGATTTTAAAGCATTAGGCACAATTAGGCGGTTTTTATAAAAAAGTAAATGAGTAAAAGTAAAACCTTAGTTTTGGTCCGTCAAAAAAGACAAAGATGTCTTTTTTGACGGACCAAAATTTTTTAACATCCACTGGAACATTTGATTTGTGTTTCGGCCAACCATTTAACACATAATATTTGATTTTTTGAAGAACATGATCGTTATTAGTACTTTCTTGTAATTTTTTCTCATTTTCAGACCTTGTAGCAATAATACAAAACACTCGTAAGTTGAAATCCAAATAATCAGTATTTATAAAGTCTTTAGTAGGTTCACGGCTTAGTGTGTCGGGTATATAAAGGTTCTTTCCAGGAACATACGTTAGTGTGAAACGATATTTTAATAGCTTAATTGCTAGTTTTTGTATACGTGGTGACATTTTATCAAGAGGTTTTTTAAGTAAACCAATTAAAGGTCTATGATCACTTTCTATTTTAAAATTTTGTCAAATTAAATAGTAACTGAAACGTTCACACCCGAATACCAGAGCAAGCAGTTCCTTTTCAATATGGTTATAATGTAGCTGTGTCGGTGTCAAAGATACACTTGCGAACTCTATGGTGCGACCATTTTGAGAAATCGAAGCTCCAAGACCAAATGGGCTTGCGTCAACGGATAACACTGTTTCCTGTGTAGGATCGAAAAATGATAAGTTAGTTATTGATATCACTAAGTCTTTAATGTGATCGAAACACTTCTGTTCAATAGAAGTCCATTGCCATTGAGTTTTGTTACTGAGGAGTTTACGCAAAGTATTAGTTTCGTTAGACAGATTAGGAATAAATTTTGATAAGTACGTAATCATTCCTAAAAATCGTTGTAAGTCTTTTTTATTTCTTGGCGGCTGCATGTCACGAATGGCTTTGACTTTATTTTCATCAGGGGCTATACCACTGTCGCTGATTCTATGTCCAAGAAATTTAATGCTCGTTACACAAAATTTAGATTTCTCGCGGCTTAATGTCATACCGTAAGACGAGGTGACTTTGCTCCACTTTCAGAAGTTTTTTTCAAAACATTCTTGTAAAAATATAATTTTTGAAAAACAACTGATTAAACCGGCTTTGATACATTCCTATACAGTCAAGAAACTGTTCCAACCTTATACGTATCCCTTTTATACCGTTAGGTATTTTGTTATTAATTTTTAAAAAGTGGTGTAATGTCTACCATAGGAGCAGGATACTTTGCGCCACTTGATATATTAATTTATTTTTAATTAACAAATTATTTGTTGCAAAAGAAAACTCATTCAGAAACATCATAACACCTCTTAGGACCAGTGGAAACTGACAGGACTTCATTTCTCTTTTTCTGAACCAGAGAAAATAATTGAAACTTATAGAGTTCAATAAATAGTATTTAACATGGTAAATTTGCAAGTAACATCAATGATGAAAAACTGAAGAAACTTATGCTAAAATATTTAAGAAAAATCTAGGATTACAAACATATAATAAGAATGTAATAATGTTTGTTACAAAAAATTAGTTACTCTATGCCTCAAAAAAACTTTCTGAGCTAGTTTAACCAGTTTTTGAGCTGGCGCAAAGTAACCCCGTTTTTTCTTTAAAAATAACCTTAAAATCATAATGGATGATAAACTGATAAATGTCGAGATAATTACTATTTAGATGTTATCATTCAAAAGACAACTAATTCCTCTACAGAAAGAGACCACATATACCTTCATATAATCTCTTCTTCTAAGAACAAAATAATACTTTTTCTGAATAATAATTTTAGAAAAAATAAAGATATACAAATTTTGAACTTTAAGCTTTGCAAACCCAATCAAAAATAGCAACTAGAATATTCATTCTCATAAAAGTTATAATAGGTAGTACTACGTAGCCAAAAATACAAAAACCATTCGGAAATAATAATTAGCTTGTCACCTAGATAGAATTGAATCTTTCTTCATTTCTGGAGCATAGTTACCTCCCTAGGAGCAAAGTCGCCCCTACTTACGGTACCACTGTTTTTAATTTTTTGCAACATAGTCTGCAGGTTTTCATTATGTTCTTTTTCTGTTTTTCCATACACTAAAATATCATCAAAGTAGACTAAAACACCAGGAGTACCATCTAAAATTTCTTGCATACACCTTTGAAAAATTTCAGGCGCTGCTGAGATACCGAAGGACAAACGTAAGTAACGGTATCTGCCAAAACATGTAGCTATTGTACAAAGCAATGAAGCTTCATAAGTAAGTGGTAATTGTAAAAATGCTGATGAAGCATCCAGCAAGCTAAAATATTTTGCATTAGCGAGCTGTGAGAACAGATCATCCTGTGAGGGAATCCTGAATACCTCTCGTTTTATATATTTGTTTAAATTACGAGGATCCATACAGATTCGTATATCATTGTTAGGTTTTTGAACAACCACTATCGGGTGTACCCAGTCAGTTGGTTCTGTAATTGGAACAATTAAATTATCATTCACCATTTGATCAAGTTTTTGTTTGACTTTGTCTTTCAATGCAATAGGTATCTTTCGTGGTGGGCTTACATGTGGAACCGCATTTTCAGCCAGTTTAATAGAAAATTCTTTGTTAACTTTCCCAATGCCATTAAAAACTGAAGAGAAAGAATTTAATATATTTTGAACACTGTCATCGGTTAGAGTATGAATATTACTGTTTTTATCAGATGGAATGATTTTAAACTCATGAATCGATTTTAAGCCCAAGATAGAACAATTAACACTTGAGTTTATAATATAAAAAAGTAGTTTTTTATGCATGTTTCTATACTGACAGTTTAAGTATATTTGGTCCAAAACATCAATTTTATATCCTGTGTAAGATGACAGTTGAGATGAAAATTTTAAGAGTTTATCACCTGATAAATTAAGTTTATTAAAATCAGAAAGATTTAATGTATTCACTTTTCATTCCGGTGTCAATTTTTAGTTTAATTTTTGTCCCAGCTCTTCAAACCACTCAATAGTATTAATATCCGAACTACTGATAGTCCATACAATCAGATTTGAATCCTGATCAGTTTGTGAGTTTATATAAGTATTTTCATTGTCACTGTCCTCCAAAATTTCATGTACTTTGTTACGATTATGACAATATTTACGATAGTGTCCCTGTTTTTTACATAGGCTGCAGTATCTATAATACGCAGGGCACTTATTTTGTTCATGTTGCATTCCACATGAATTACAAACATTTTTACCATGATTCTTATGCCCTCCAGTTTTGCCTTTGCCAGCAAATTCATGTTTTCCAAACTGTCCCGAGTGTCCCATACTTCCTAGTTTTTGTGTTCCGCTGGTAGAACCACCATATATGCCATTGCCATCTCTGTTTTTAGTAAAACGTTTGTTAATTGCGTTTACTGACACAGTTTCTTTAGCAATTTCTTTTTGTGTAGCTGTACTAGCTTCCATGGAACGAGAAATATTTATTGCTTCCTCTAAGTTCAAATCAGCATTCTGTAGCAGTTTTTCTTGTATGCGACAGTCGCTGATGCTCAGCACTAATCTGTCTCTGATAAGAATATCCTTTTCTTTAAACTCGCAGGTTGACGCTAAATGTCTTAAAGCAGTTATAAATTGATCGACATTTTCACCTGGTAATTGGCTTCTTTGGAAAAATTTAAAGTGTTCATATACTAAATTTTTCCTGGGGTTACAATATTTTTCAAATTTTTCCAACACTATTGATAGTTTTTCTTTGTCTTCTGTTGTCTCATACTCAAAGGTATTATATATTTTTATTCCCTCGTCTCCAAGTAAATTCAATAAAATTGCGATTTTTACAGGGTCTGTTTTTTTGGTTTTATCACTCGCCGTAAGATAAAGTTCAAATTTTTGTTTCCAAAGTTTCCAGTTACAAGCCAAATTACCAGTAAAATTCATAGGTTCAGGTGCTCTGAATTCACTCATTTCTATGCTTTTCACCACGGATTTTTAAATACACAATAGTTTTTGATTAGTTTTATCACTAAACAGTTACTAAATTACACAAATTTCATGTTATTTATTTTTTCATTACATCCGTATTTTCATTGTAATAACTACGCGTCACCGAAATCCCGCGCAACATAACCTTTAGTGTACTTTCAAATGTTTCAACCGCTGCCACCATGTAATGTTTCTGTGTTCGGAAGTTTTATCATGTAATTAAAAATAAGATAATAATTATATTTCACTAATGGTTATATTTATTGAGCGCTATTACAATATGTGTTTTATAAAATATATAAGTACATATTTCATTGTAACATGTTCTTAAAAGCGTCTATCTGAACATCTGGAGTAGTGCCAACTGTTTTTATTAAAAAAACTAAAATATGAATTTTACATATATGACAATGTTGATGTCTGAGAAACGCGGCTATCGTATACTGACCCAGGAAAACCAATAAATACATCACGAATTCTACGTTTATGATCACATACCACTTGAAACTATAAAAAAAACGTATATGAAACATAATTTTTACATATTTAGCTAAGTGTTTACTATTCTGACATACTTGAATTGAATAATAATTTTTTCTGTTCAAATAAGAATCTGGGTCGTCTGAAGGCTTATCAGTTTTTATATGGGATCCATCTATAATTCCAATAACTCCTGGAAATCCATTTTGTCTAAAATAAGTTTCTATTTCGTTTTTTTCCACAATATTTGGCTATTGTATAATTTCATTACTCAACCCACTTAAGAAATACGTTACTTTAACAATAATCTTATGAAGGCAGCTGATTGAAATATTAAAACGGTCAGCTACGTCTCTAAAGGAGCACGTTTGATGCCCCGAAAACCAAAGAAAGATTGCAATTTGTTTCTCTGCACATATTTTACCATTGCCTCCAGATTGGTAATTAAAGTAATTTGAATTTTTTAATCTTTCCGTCAAATTTCCAAAAACATTTCTTGAAATACGAAAATGTTAAAAAAACTCGTTGTCATCATATAGTGCCATAGTTTCTTCAATATCTCATTTTTATTATGAGTTTGATGTCCTAAATTAAGAATTAAATTCATTTCTTCATCATCACTTGTATCATAATTAGATGTAAAGAAGAAATATTAGACATTTTCTGTAAATTTATTAAAAAATTAATTAAATAAATATTTTAAAATTAACATATTTTAAATGAAAGGGGAACAATTTATACTTACTAAATGTAAATATTATTTAAAATGTGTTAAGTACACTAATATTATTAATAGATTTGAGCGTTACTTTATGGTATTCCATATTTGTAAATAATAAACAAATATTTTACTTCGCAAAAATACCACTTTTATTTTGAAACTGTGACAATATTGTTTCGAAAATGAACTGACGGTTCGAAACAATATTGTCACAGTTTCAAAATAAAAGTGGTATTTTTGCGAAGTAAAATATTTGTTTATTATTTACACTAATATTTTTTACAAATTTAAAATAATAGTTTTCGTTACAATTATAGGTATGTGTATAATAGAATAATAATTTGAATTTTAAACGGTTTAAAACGAAAAAATAATACGCTACTGCGCTTGCTCGAATTTAAAATACTTGCTTCATAGCTAGTACTGTAAATTTAGTTCTAGAATTGGTTTGAATTAGTTCAATTGTGCAAAAGAACACCGAATTTGTAATACTTGATTTGGAATTCTTCTCTGAGAACACATTTGTTTGTTTTACGCACACTCAAGCAATTCAGAACTAATAGAACTAACTGCAAAAACAAACCTATAGATACATTTACTTAGAAACACTAACACAGCTTGTACAAATTTTAACGTTTTTATTTGTAAACTGTAATTGGTTAATATGATTGCAAATTATTTATTTGAATTTCTAAGAATTATAATTATTATAGATTTAACTATGTAATAGATTTTAAATAAAATTGAGAATTTTTATAAAAAAAAATACTAGAATATTAGATCTGTTTTATTGTTACATTTTTTTTTTTTTTTTTTGATAAAAATGTTAAATTGGAATTTTTTAAAATTTGTTTAATTTTATATTTTTAAATTTCCATTAGTAAAAAATTATAGAGTAAAATAATATTAATTAATAATAATTTTGCAAAACGCTTACCTGTTCATGGGACAGATGAATATAACTTTTATGGAAGCAAAAGAAGAATATAAAAATTTTTTTATCAAACATTGTAATATAGGCCAGTAACCAGAGCAAAAAATATTTGTTAACCTTTCGATTTTGAGAAACAGCACCGATTTTGATGAAACTTGGCAAATAAGCTCTTTATACCCTATCCTTTAAAAGTTATATAGCCTTGATGGGCGTTTCAAATTTTTAAGGGGTGAAAACAGCTTCTTTTGCAAGAATAATGTAAAACCATTTTTGGAAACGCTACCGATATTAAAATCGTGTATATTTACGTTGAACAGATATTGTTGAATGGTTAAAAATATAATCTTGAAATTAGAGTGATATTCCAACCCCTAAAAAACACTCCTAATATTGCATCGTTCCAATAATAATAATTTTTTTGCAATTTAAAAATAAAAATGTTGCATGCATTTCCCATCTCAAAAGCAGATCTATAAATCTAATCGGTGGGAGAGTCATCATCGCTATCGGCTTCTTCTTCCTGTTCCTGATCAACAATGAGTGGACAATTGGTGCAGTTGGAGCCCCAGCAGACTCCAAACGTAGCGTTGCAAAATAACCCAACTTTTCGACACGTGTACGTAATGCCGCAACCTTTCTTATAGTTACAAAAAATCATTCGCAGCAAATTTTCCGGAGCAGGTGGATTTCTTATTTTCGTTGTTATTAAGCAACCGTTAAGAGAATACCATCTTCAATCATGCGGGCGAATATTACTACTATCGAGCCATAATTGGGTTTGTAAATAAACCCTCTTTATGTGCTCGTTCAGAACGTCAGTTGTCGGGACGATAGATAATAATTTAACTGCGCTCTTTTTAGAGGTCACTTAGATGAAGTTCTCGTAGCGCATCTGCTCGAGAAAAACGCTTTTGTGACACTATTCAATTGTTTTAATGTGTCGCAGCTCCACCGTACAGTACAATTGTGCAATACCAGCCGGTTTCCAGAATTTGCTGTAACTTAAAAATTGCATGGAAATTCATCATTTTTGAAGTTAGAGCTATGAAAGTTGGTGATTAGAATTCTATGTACCAGTAAAAGCTAGTGGTAAAAGCGTTTTTGGAAATTCGTTCCCCAAGGGGGTAAAATGAGAAACGAAATGTTTGTTTTTGTTTGTACTCCTACTTGGTGACACGCCCGACCTTCATCACGCAAAATCCGAATATAGTGCTACGATCCGTAATGCATATGTGTGGTTTGGATGGACGTAGAAAGGCGTCAAAGCCGTCGAGAGCGACGCGGTATGCGTGCTCCGAAAAATTGAAGGCAGTTTTGAAGATATCCAATCGCACAAATACTCAATTTGTAAGGAATTTCAAAGACTAGAAGGCCTGTAAAGCTCAACTGTTTTGAACTCTTATTTTTTAAGATTTTTAAGTTTCAATGTCTCGGGAAACGTAGGCCTTGCACCTACCTGTGAACTTATATCGACGATATCTCAAATAATTATTATCGTAGAAAAACCAAAAAAGAACCAAAATATCGGACAATTAAAGACTTGTAATTTTATACAGATGTATTTTTTTCGTATATTACATAGTTTTTTAGTTATCGGAGAAAGAAGGAAATTTTTTCTGAAATTTTAAAATCTGTGGCTAACGTAAATGAAACCTATTTTCGAAAATAAGCATTCTAAAGCACTTAAACCCCCAGAATATATGGTTAGTACCTAAATGAAAGTAACTGTACTTGGATTTCGTTGACTATCAATTCTTGTCGCGAAGCCATTGGTTTTGTTGTTGCTTTTTGCTCTGGAAAAATGAGACAGCCGCATTCTTCTCACCATAACTTCGTCATTTTTGACGCATATAACTTCTACCAGAGCTCATTTTGAAGTTCTGTAAATAATGTCAAATAAGTTTTCCTCCTAAAATACGCTGTTTTCCCGTTATTTAACGCCAAAAAGTTCGAATTTAGTTTTCGGTGACCAAACAATTATTTTTAATGACTCATAACTCGAGTATTGTTTCATCTACGGAAAGGAAGAAAAAACCAATCGATTCGTTATTTTAAAAGCTTCATTTTTACTTCAGTATGTTTATTTTTAAAAACGAACGGTTTTTAAGTTATTCATGAAAGACCGCTTCAAAACATGCATTTTTTAGATGAAAAATCAACAATTTCAATGGCAGATAACTCGGAAAATATTGATTTATAGAAAAACATGTACAGAACATTCTTTGATTAGAATTCATCCCTCTATCGATTTCTGCATTTAGTTTACGGGTGTCAATTTCCATCCCCTAGAAAGGGTGGTATCCATCCCCGGGGTAAAAGCGCACAACAGCACTATATAACTTTTGTTTCTTAAGTTATTCCCTATCTACCGTTAAAATTTCATGACAATCGGAGCTGTTTTTTAAAATCGACAGCCAAAACGGTCTGGTCACTGGTCTAAATATATGTAGGTACCTATTCACAAAACGTCACGTACTCACGTATGTTTAACGGAAATTGCAAAAACTTGGTTTTTTTATGTATTTATTTACGTATGGTTCGTTCAGTTTCGTGTTGTTCGGTCGGTTTTATTAAGCGATCCAATCAAATTCACCTATGTACATAAAACACTAGAAACTACAGAATAATCAGAAGCCAAGTTGCTATTTCTGCACTAGTGATACCAGTGTAGACAAAAAACCCCCTCTATTTCCCACCAGTATGTTGTGTAGGTATACACAAAGTAGATTAAGATAGGTACTCTACATTCAGGACCAAAATAAACTTTTTTTGCGCATTTCCCCATTTACGTCATAATACGTCACATATTTGAATTTTTAGAAAAAGACTACATTACAATATTACTTATTATTGTATTTATACAGCGTGAGTTTTTTGAGAGTTACCATTTTATTACAGCCAAACCGTTGATAAGAGCTAAGAGCTGTAAAGATCCTGACTAGAGCAATCGGTTGCCCCCTCGATATCTGCAACTACATATACTTTGGGTACACACTGTTTGTAGTGGTGTTGGTTTGATGTTTGCAACTGTATCAGTCGTCACACACACAACTACAAAATACATATTGTCGGATAGAGCAACGTGTAGTTCAAGCAGCAATGGTCTAACAATACATTACAATGCGTTGTGCATTCGGTGACCGACACCGACCAACTAAATGCCTTAAGCGGTATCGGCCGTATCGGCCACAATTAGACACAGTGCTATCCACAATTTTTTACACATACGCTTAGGGATTGCTAGAAGCAAACTAAAATAAAAAAAGTGTAGATCGCTTGGAGTCATTCGTTGGGCTCCGTGATGTTAGCACCCCAAATGTGAAATTTCGATTGACCAATTACATGATTTAAAAGGTCAGAAAATGGTCATAAAAGGTCAGTTGATTTCATTAATTGGTCAGCAATAGAAAATTTTTTTATTAAGGGTTAAAATATTTCTAGGTTATTCAGAAATTTTAGCACCCCAATTGTGAAATATTGGGGGGTGAAATATTTATACTTCAAATGCACATATTTAAATTATCTTTTTAATTACAACGTTATATGCTTATCAGTTTTAATATATTCTTATGAAAAGTTAAAAAATTTTGTCATTCGTAATGGCACCGGGAAAGGTCATAAATTAATACATAAAATTAAAATTTTTTGTAATACTAGAAATGAAAACTTGAAAATTATTCTCTACTTTTTTTCATCTATTTTAAAACATACATAAGGTACATCTATTTAAAGTAGCGGAGATAGTGGAGCTACGCCACTGGTTGTTGCTAGGGCCGCCATAGTGGTTGCTAAGGACACCATAATTTAAAATTAACAAAATTAACATTTTCTCACATAAAAATAGAATTTAAAATATTTCCATGCATTCGAAAAAAACAAACTTATATTAAACTGTAGATAAAATACGTAATATTTCATGATTAGTAAGTATTTGAAACTAAAGTTTTTTTTTTAAAATTAGGTTTAGCTCCAATTTTAATAAGTAAGAATTAAATTCAAATATTTACTTAAGTGAAAAAATGAGTTCCTTCGTAGTTTTTACTCGTAGATTTGGTACAGCCAAAAGCACATAATCATTTTTAAAAAAGTTAAAATTTTAAAATAATCACAATCAAGTTTGCACAATACTAGATTAAAGCCAAAGTAATATTGACGACCAATAGTCTCCAGTTGTTGTTAGTGGTGACTTCAATTGAGTGTATATAAAAAGTAGGTAGGGGCGCATCCATACTATCCATATATCAATGAAATGAACCAGTGTCAAATAAAATGTGGAATAATTTATTTACATAATTTTCATACAGAAATAATGTATTTTTATTAAATTTTTCTATTTTTTGGGACGTTGTTTACGTAATTTGTGTGTTAAAAACTGTTTATATTGTATAAAGGTTAGTACATTTAACATTTGAATGTATATTTTACCAAAATATTACACCATACACAAATACAAACAAATACAATATATCCGAATTTTATGACAAATACAAATTTAACGATCGATATCTCGAAAACTAAGGCGAATTTCAAAATTTTTTACTCTTTATTTTTTGCTTAGAATGCCAAAATTTATCAGATGCGCTTGTCTTTTGTCGCCTCGGATATCGTACTCGTGCCGCATGTACAAAACATGATGTTTGATTCGAAAAATGTCCGATACCTAATTATTACATTATACAAGTGGTCCAGAACTATGTACCGTAATTACTAGAGCTGTTACTACGTTCAAAAATAATGGTACTTTTTCATCTACACTTTTTTCCAAAACTCAGTAATCAGGGAGGTAAAGTAGGGGGGTGAAATGTAGAAGGGTGGAACGAAAATAACTTCTTTTTTTAAAGTTTTAGGCGCTTTTGAATAATGGATTTATATTTTAGGGGTGCGTATAAACATCACGATAATTAAATTTATGATACCAATTATTCCATCACTTATGATTATGGGATAATTTGGAAATAGATACTTCTACTTTAAATTACTCGAAAATGGTATTATTTATCGAAATGTAAAAAGTATACCTTTTTTGCGTGGAATGGGGAATTTGACTAATTTTTGGAAATTATTTTAAAACACACATATTTATGTATTATGCATGTATACGTTTTTAATTTTTAAAAATAATGCCGAAAATTGTTAGAAAAAATTATTTTAGTATTTGTTCTCGAAATTTGCGCGAAAACGTTTACTAGCTGTCAGTTATGTCACATTCTCTAGATAGCAACAGGTGGCCTGTAACTAAGAAAAAAAATTTTTATTTTTCCTGTAACAAGAAAAAGAAATTGTTGATTTTTAAAAAAAATTAATTAAATTTTGATTAAGTTCCATAGTTATGTTTGCTAATCGGAAATTAAGTAGCGACACTAGTGGTGATAGTGTTGAAATATAAGAGAAAGCAACATCACAGCCCGTTTCTGCTTACGTGGATTTTAGCTAAAAAATTACTTTTTTAATTAAATTTTTTTAAATCAAATAAAGATAGTTAAGATGAATTAGTATAATAAATTGCTGTCTTTTGTTATAAATTTTCATTAAAATTTGTTTTAATTGCTTTTCTTTGATACTGTCAAATACCCCATTGTCTGAGGAATCATATTGTTAAGAAATTTGTTTAAATAAATGCAAATTAAAAAAGAAAAGACGTGATAACTCACACCTAAACCATCACTTGATCATAAGTGGTGGAATAAGTGTTAATATAAATTTAATCCTCCTAATGCAAAATACGTAATTCTAAAATATCAATCCGTTATTCAAAAGCGTTTGGAAAATATTTAGGAAAAGATGGCTTTCGTTTCACCCCTTTACAGGGATGTATCTCCCTTATTATGGTGAATCCAAAGCAAAGCATACCTGCTTATATAGATTGAAAAATAGATACGGTACTTGTCAATTGTCCGTTCAATTACAAAAAAAAAAGCAAAAAAAAAATTTTTTTTATAGCAGATATATCCATAATGAAGAACTTTCTAACAGCAATATTTTTAATGAAATTTATATATTACTATAAAATCCAATTAATCCACTGGAATCCAAATTATTAAATAGTTTGCTCTTGTACATCACTTATGACTTAAATTATATTATTTGTATCGATCATGTATTAAATGAGCGCCACTGATCTCAATCTGCTTCACTAAAGTTAAGTTTCACTAAAGTTTACCAAATTTTTCTTAACTTTAGTGAAGCTCCACTGTATTTACTTTTGACATTTCACTATTTCCTAAGGATATGCAGTAATTGATATTTTTATATATTTCTTGTAGAATAGAAACTATATTACGAGATAAACCTTTCGCTACAGAATATTACAGAACGAACGCTAGTATCTTTATACTACTGAAACCAGTGTAACGACAAAGGATAGAAAATATCCCACCAATATGTTATATATGTGCACGCGGAGTTGTGTGTGTTAGTGAGATGGATGGTTGTGTGTATGGGTGTCTTGCATACGCATATACATAACATGCATGTGGCACGCATCATGCACGTATACCACGTATACCGTGTCAACACGACGGCAAAAATATGACAACAATTGAAACACACCCATCAAAGGCCTTCTCTAAATCTACAAAGCATACATAAAGTTTTCCTCTTTTTTTCTGAAATACATGTTCTGTGATAAAGTTTATAAGCATAATGTTATCCACACATTTATATCCTTTTCGAAATCCGTTCTGATACGGTGATGAAATATTTCCTTTCTTACTCCAGTCTTGAATACTAATTGTAAGTAATTCTAGAAAAACTGGAAAAATGTGTTTTAGCGGGAAGTTTTAAACTTATTTTAAAAACTACGCTATCAGTAAACTTAAATAAAAAGTAATTTTTTTTTGTATTATATTAGGTGCATATGAACAGATTAAAACACTTTTTGAAAAATTGTCATTTACCCAATTGTTAAAAGTAAGAGACTTATAATTTAAGGGATTACATGGGTTTTATTTTAGTAAATAAAAAAGCAAACTTTTTTGATTTTTTTTTTGCAGTATAAGAAAATATTATTCGAACAGTTGTCGAAAATTGCTGCTTTTTTGCCGTAGGCCGAGTAACTCGTGAAACCCTTATCTGAAATCAAAAAACAAAATTTTTTCTATTAGTAAATGTTTATGGCTTCCACTAAAGCTAAACAGAGACATTTCGAAAATCATTATTTTAGATATTTTTCGTTAACAAAATCTTGATTGTTAGGTATAAAATGTAACAATTATTTGTACATAATTGAGATATATACTATATATACAGTAGAACTTTAATTAACCATCACTCGATTATCTGTCAGTTTCTATCATATTATTTTATGTTGGTAATGCTAAGTAGGCGTTTTACTCTGTTGTAAGTTGTAACTTAAGGCTTTTTCTTATTCTAATTTTATATAAATAACTTTACAAAATTAAATATTATCAAATATGTATTATCAACTTGTAAATATATATTTTCATTTTAGTCTTAAAACTAGTAGTAAAATCAATTTATTAAGAAATTTCTGTCATCCGTTTAATTCGATTAACCACCGCAGTCCCGATCCCGACGGTGGCGGTTAATGGAAGTTCTATTGTATTATATAATTAACAGTTCGTCAGCTGAGTATTGGTTTGTACCAAATCTATTTTTTTAAAATTTTTTTCCGACAGTATTTTTGACTTCCTCAACGCTCAAAACTAAACAAAACAACCATCTAGAAAAAAATTTTAAAAAGTGAACTTAAAAAAACCAGTACTGAGCTGACAAATTGCACTTAAATCACGAACAGTCTTTGGTTTGCAAACGACGACTAGCTGTATGATTAACTTTAGCATATTTTATAAGGCTATAATTTTTTTTTTGTTTCAGTATGTCATAACCAACTGAAAATTCGACATGAAGTCGAGAGCGATTAATATATTTTGATATATATATATATATATATATATATATATATATATATATATATATATATATATATATATATATATATATATATATATATATATATATATATATATATATATATATATATATATGTATTACATACAAATGTTTTATATTAAATAGTTTATGCTGAGTACAGTAATTGTAATAAATTATTGTAATATACTGTATGACATACTTACTGTATTTAATAAATCAATTTTTAGTACTAAATTTTTTTAATTTTTAACACTTTCAGTCCCACGGCTTCGGCATCCGAAACCAATCAAAACTTCCCCAGAGGCCGACCGCGATCAATGATTAATTGATTAGTTGATTACTCATTATGTGTGCGATGTTTATCATGTTTATCATGAAGAATGTGTTCCCATTCACATAAACACATACATACCAACAAACACTACCCTCTTGGTTTCTATGTATAAAAAATTTTAAGCAGCTTCCACATTCTCGCCGAGGTTGGACGAGTCGAGAATGTAGAGGGTCATTTCGTTGTGCTTCGCGGTTGGTGTTTCAATGCTATTCTTATGCCTCGGCCAACCTCGCGAGGAACTACTTCGTCCAACTTCGGCGAGAATGTGGAAGCTGCTTTAAGATAAACAAAAAATAGATAAAAAATATAATTTATATTTTTAAATAAAATTGATTTGAATGCCAGTGTATATTATGTAGTATGTATGTACGTATCACGTATACGTATGTTTACAGTTTTACACATACATACGTGTGGAACTGTGTTGTGTGTTTGAATCATTTTATTTTATGTACAGATTCCGCTCAAAATAGGGAATAGTAAACAAGTCACTTTCCCTATTTTAAGCGTAACATACAGGATGAACTAAATGTCTATGTATATGCATATACATATATTTACTAGGTCACTGATACACCGTAACCAAAAGCTAAGACATGCTGCGATGCCCAGTTCTCCAAATATTTCTAGTTTATTTTCTCACGTTAAATGTTTTCTTTTCTTAATAACCCCTGTCATATTAAAAATACAGTTTATTTAGTTATATACTTATATAAAATAAGTACGTAACTTAACTACATACATTAAATAATTAACTTTTTCTATTTAAAATAACAACTGTACACAATAAATACATATAATAAATTGATAACAATTATTATTATTAATAAGAAAATACGTTTGTATGTTCCGAATGAGACCATTTTAAGAATAATCTTTGCTAATGTTTAAGTACTGAACAAAAAGTAAATACGTACAGATACATATTGTGGAGTGAATGTCAAAGAAGCTATTAAATTTTAATTTATCACCACTTCATAATGTCCCAACGGTCCCAACAACACATTCACAAGCATTATATGCATGTATGCCTACTACCTGATACAGTGATACTATTAAATAATCAAATCATGGATATGTTTATATATGCATAATTATATAGAATTATAGACAATTGTAGGGTTTTGGACGTTTTAAACATTTCATTTCAAACTCATAAGTAAATGTACAAATTGCAAAATTTTTAATTTTTCTGAATAAATGATTAAAAAGTTCATGAACACTTTATTATTTGTCACACCATTTATACTGTTATTTTTTATTTTTTTGACAATATTTTTATTACTTTTTAATATAAACATGTTTGAATGTGTGTGTGTTTGTTTACAATATTTCCTTATTTTAGGTTTGCTTATTTTAAGAGAACGGTGTATTTGTTTATATAGTTTTTTTTTTTTTAAATATTGCCGGCTTCCGGGGAAATTTACTATGAAAGTGCTCGGGCCTCATAGTGTTAATTTGATTGGACCCACCAAAATAGTTACGTTTTGCCCATGCAAGAACATTAGTTATTCTGTAAGAATAATAATAATAGTAATAATAATAATAATAATAATAATAATAATTATAATAATAATAATAATAAATTTGAGTAATTAAGAATTACTCAAAATACATACTTCGTGACTCGTCAATAACATCTGACTCATGCCGGAGATGCCATTCCAAACCCGAAACGATCCAACACATCACAGCTGCCTGTACTCAGCTCGCTCAGTCCGAATATAAACACCGTCACGACCAGGTTGGCAAAATTATATACCAGAAACTAGCGGTTAAGCACCACCTTATAACCGATAAAACCCCTTACTACAAGCTCACACCAAAAGTAGTAGCGGAGAATGACTCCTGTAGACTTTACTGGGATCGGTCGATTATTACAGATAAGACCATAAATCATAATCGACCAGATATCACCCTCGTAATGAAACAAACTAAGACCACCTATCTGATCGACATTGCGGTTCCGAATACACATAACTTATAAAAAATACACGCAGTTAAATTGGAGAAATACACTGACCTCGCAGCCGAAATAAAACAACAATGGCGAATGGAACATGTCCACATTGTTCCAATAGTACTCAGTGCCACCGGGGTCATTCCACACACACTACACAATAGCTTGAGCCTCTTGGGTCTCCCAAAGTACACATATGTCACTATGCAAAAGGCAGTGATCATAAACACGTGTCGTATAGTACGGAAGTTCCTCAGTAATACGAATCCGACTGCGATATGTGATAGCACAAGATCTAGTACAAGATCTGCTTCTACTCCATCTGAGCCATCTACAGTGAGTGAACAACACACTGACACTCATCTTACAGAGACACAACACACATACATAAACACACAATACGCTTACACTGAAACACAAACACTTAACACACATACAGATTCCGGATTCGTCTGATAAAGAGGGAGGATCGACCAACTGCCGCACTATCACTGTTACCGCTCTGGTGCACAATTCTTCCCAGCCCAATAACACACAAGGTCCGTCAACCTCTGTACCATCTAAACGCGCAATTCCAGGAACACCCGATCTTAATGAGCAATTTGATGAACCAGAACACATTTACACCAAGAAACGTAAAATAGAACGACACATCCACACACATAAACGAACACACACACAAACAGTTCTTTCCCTTTCCTCTGTCCCTAATCCTACCTATCCTCTGAGGACACGAAAACGAACCTGGCTATCATAGCCGTCTGTCATTGAACCAACATCTACGCTCCCACGAAAGACTCGTCGTACGACCCAGTGTACACCAAAATAGACGCATAACACCTCGTTTCAAGCAACAATAACAACAATATAAGGAGTGATGTGACAAACCCGTCCGTGAATGTACTACGGTACTTTTACGGATTGGTTTGGCACATTACCCTTCCACAGAGCCTAATACCTTGCATAATGCCGGTATAGGTGAATGTTACCCAGTACTGTCCTACTGAGTAGTGAGCGCCAGGTTGGCGTAATAGTCTATAATAATAATAATAATAATAATAATAATAATTAATAATAATGCTTTATTCAATGCCATTATAATGGATAGAATAAGTACATGAAAAAAAAAAAAAAACTAGAACATAGCATACAATAAAATTAAAATTAAAATTTTAATGCTAAAATTTACAAATAAAGATAAAATTTCCAAAATTAAAATCGTTAAAATCTTATATCCTAAACAGCCCCAAAACATAGAACTTCAAATTTTTTTTTTAACATAATTTTTAAAACATTATACTGGATCATACAGACATTCTTCTATAATGAGCCTTCTTAATCTTTTCTTAAATTGCCCTTGGCCGTTGATCTCCTTTAAATAAATTGTCAGGTTATTATGTAGCTGACTTCCTATACAGACTGGATTATTTCTACACTTGTTAGTTCTAAATTTTTCAATAAATATATCAGTATTTGTTCTGGTATTATATCCATGAACATCCGAATTTTTATTTAACAGTTCTAGATTTCGCTTTACTTACATAATTAATTTAAATTTATAAATTCCATAAATAGTGAATATATTATTTCTGATAGAATATTCCCTACATGATTGCGCACTGTTTAACCTCTTTAGCGGATTGTCAATTTATTTTAAATTGACAAAATAAAATACCATCCAAGTTAATCACCTTATAGATTACTTTGTTAAAAAGGTTTGATTCTAGGATAAATAAAGCTTTCTATAATGTATTCTGTGTTTTATTCAAATAGGTGATAGCACAAACAGTTACCGACATGAGAACGAGTGTCACTCGTTGTATCAGCTAGTTGTCAGAATTACAGACCCGAGTGAGCCTCGGGGTATCCGCTAAAGTGGTTAAGTTAAATAAAATTGGAATAATTCTTTTTTGAATAATAAAAATTCTTTTCACTTCGGTCGCATGACGCCACAGTATAATACTATAATTTACTGTAGACATATGAGCTATAGAACGTTAACAAGGTTGATATGTTAGCACTTTTCTTGAGTAATCGCAGAGAGTAACACATTTGATTCAGATTTTTGCAAATCTCATCTATGTGTGACGTCCATTTAAAATTGTAATCGAGAGTAACCCCCAAAAACTTAATTTCATCAACTTTAGATATGTCGGTATCCTCAAACGTAATCGAAGCATCATGCTCTATTAAATTTCCTCTGTTAAATATCATGTACTTTGTTTTCAGTATATTTAATATCAAATGATTACGTAAGCACCACTGCCCAAATTCATTAATAGTAATTTTAATTTTATAATGAAGTTCTTCAAAATTATTACCAGATATCAGAATCGTTGTGTCGTCTGCGTACATTACAACTTCTCCCTGCGCTATATGGCTTGGCAGATCATTTACGTAAAGTAAAAATAATATAGGACCCAAATTACTACCTTGTGGTACTCCTGTGTTTATACTACGTTCTTTCGATATTTTGTTGTTGATATTAACTACAATTTTTTGATACTTTAAGTAAGATTTAAACCATTTATATGCAAGTCCCCTGACTCCAAGTTGATTCAGTTTGTTTAATAAAATTTGGTAATTTACCATATCAAATGCAGCCGTTAAATCAAAAAATAAAGCAGCATTAAATTTACGCCTATCAAAATTTTTTAAAACGTAATCCACCAACACTGCAACAAGCCGAACAAGTTGAGTAGTTTGTGCGATACCCATGTTGGCATTTAGATAGGTTTTTTTCGAAAAATTTTGTCTTTTTTTGTATTCATAAACTATTAGCCTTGGAGGGTTGAAATTTGGCAGGAATGTATCTGGGGCTAAGAAGTATTATTTCCTATAAAACAATCAATTTTGCGTCAAGGGCCGTTTTCTCTATCTTACCCGGCTATGCCCTTTCAGAAATTCAGAACTTATCTTTCTCCTTTATCTCATAAATCTACACCTGTAGTAATGTAATCCCACGTATCCATTAGTAAGATTATTCAATTTGGCGCCCTTTAGCATTCACCTTTGCTAGTTTCTAAATCACTTAACTAACTTTTATTATTATCTAGTAGGGTAAGAGACCCGATGACCGATCACTATTTTTAGCTGTATCATTAAATTAGCTTAAAAAAAATTAAAAAATAAACAAAACACCCATTTTTTTTTCTTAATAAGTATGAAACCAAGTTTTTTTAATCCAATGGATATGTTTTTAAGAAAATATAACCCAAAAATTTTGATTTATTAATGTTTTTGTTTTATAATTTGTTGACGTCTATAAAAAGGCGGACAGAAAATATTAACCTCCTTTGAAAGATCAATACACTGACCCCTATGAAAAATCGCGCATTAATGTACATGACGTACCTTCTACTATCGAATATTTGAACCATTCTCTTCAAGCCACTTTGACACTCTATCCACTACTAGGTGAGGCTATATGTCATAGAGTATTATCATAGAGTGACATCTAGTGAAACATAGAACGTCAAAGCAAAAGCCAAGAACGGTTTAAATATTCGATAAAATAAACCATTAAAATCACAATTTCGTTTCGCTCTCTGCTGATCTTTTAAAAAAACATTGTATAAGATCTGACTTAGCCGTTAACCATTGTGAATTTTTAAACAGTTAAATTTAGTTTATATTGTATCTGTATGTGTCGTTTCAGATGTAATACATACATATCATACATATTATGTTTGACGTTTTTATTTGAAAATACCTATATAAATAACAATTTGGAAGTTTTAATTCAATATTAATTATTTTTCAATTGATTTTACGTTCTGAAATAAATAAAATATTAAAGTAAAATTATAAAAACGGTTAGTTAAGTGTTTTAAACCCAAAAATTAATTAAAAATGTTTACAAAATAGGTATGCAATATATAATTCTCAAAATGCGGTACCTAACTGTAAAACTCAGATCCCAAGAAGAATCAGTCATACAAATAATATTTAACGCATATAAAATTTAATTTAGCTATCCTAATCTCTTAAGTGGACTAATAACAATTATTTGTATACTTTTATTATGCTAATAACTTTAAAAATTCATATATATATATATATATAAATTTTATATATATATATATATATATATATATATAAATTTATAATATATATAATATATATATATATATATATATATATATATATAAATTTTAGTGAATATCATTTTCGTATTCTAGGGACCTCAAAACATATTTCTGATATGGTCCCGGGCTTAGGTCGCACCATGACACCTGGCGTAAAAGCTGAATTTCCAGTTTTGGAAATTCGCTAAAAATAAAGAAAAAAAAAATATTAAATTTTTTTTTTTTTTTTGACTAATAATATGGTAAAAGACCCCATTGTCGATCGGGGTTATAAGTCCGATCAGTTTTGACATTTATATCTTAATGAAGTTATTTCTGAAAGAAACCTTTGATAAAAAAAAATTATTATTAATAGAATGATTATTTTTCAATTTAAATTCACCTCACATTTAATGCCTCCTCACTTAATTTAAGAAATACATATATATATATCGAAAAATTTTTGTTGAATTCGTATATATATACATATATATATATATATATATATATATATATATATATATATATATATATTTGATATATATATATATATATATATATATATATATATATATATATATATATATATATATATATATATATATCAAAACAGAAATATGTTTTGAGGTCCCTAGAATACGAAAATGATATTCACTAAAATTTATATATATATATATATATATATATATATATATATATATATATATATATATAAATTTTAGTGAATATCATTTTCGTATTCTAGGGACCTCAAAACATATTTCTGTTTTGATATATATATATATATATATATATATATATATATCAAATATATATATATATATATATATATATATATATATATATATATATATATATATATATATATATATATGTATCCGCGCGATAACTCTCGAACGAAACGTTTAATGCTTATGAAATTTTGTGTGCGAATTCGATTTTCCAAATCGTTGGATGAGTTCGTTAGCCAGACACGTCGGATGCCCAGAAGTAGGTGTTCCGGGCGTTTTTTGTCAACAAAATGAGTTTTTTGCCAGAATTGAGCAATTTTTCAAATTTTTTTTTACACCAAGCCATAGTAAAAGGTAAAATGCATAAAAAATGTTTTTATACCGTTGCTCTAAATTACTTACTTTTCGAGAAAAACTAGGAAATATGTCGTTCTCCATTTCACTCGCACTCGCATTCTTTTTTTTTCTGTCTCATTTTTTGCGAGCTAAATTCGAAAAAAACCGCTTTATAAGTAGCGTGTCATGATTTTTTTAATCCAATTTAACGATTCGGCTATATTCTTTTTCTTTGTCAGTTAAATGTTTTTATAATGTATCTCTATTCCATTTTTTTTTTTTAGATAAAAAATCACGGCGCAGTTTTTATGTGATATGATCAGAATTTAGATGATGTTTACACCTTCCTAAAATTAATAAGAGTTTGCTACAATCGCATAAAAATTACGTTAAATCATATTCAAACAATAATATTTTTACGTAATTTTCTATCCAAATGACAATACTACGTTATAATTATATGTATAAACCCATCATTTTAGTGGTAAATAAATTTGCACATTAAGTTTTTTTTTTTTTTTTTTGACAACAAAACAAATAATTTTAAATTTTGACAAGTTGTATCATACATTTTTGAAAATATTAAATATTTTAAGGCAAAAATGTATTAAAGAACTGAAATTTGTTTAACAAAAACCATACATCTGCTCGTTTTACCTTAAAAATCTCGGAAAATAGAATATTTTTCAATAATTAACTCAGAAAAAGCATATATGAGGTAATTTTCATAATATTTTTTTGAAAATTTCAAAATAGTAGGGTTACAATGTTTTTTTTTTTTTTAATTATTTTGTAGAATTTGGTAAACACACATCGTAACAAGTACTCGCCTTGAAAAAATCAAACAAGTATTTAAAAAAAAATACTATTTCTTAAAGAAAATATTAAAATTATGTACAAATGCCGTCCTGACCAACTGATATATTGGAACCGATTTTGAGCAGCTGGATTTACTACAGGCAAAAGCTCATAGCGAATACACACATTTTTTAACATCCTTTTGAATTTTGTAATTCAATTATTACAAATAAAATCTAAATAAAAAAAATCTATATGACCTGTTTTTTCTCAATTTTCTAGCATCAAATCTAGCGATAATTAACTAGCGGGTGATTGTATCGACATTTAATGTAAAATATAGTAATTTTAACCGGCTTCAAAATAACGTTTCGATTTTAACAATAAAAATATTTAAAAAAGTGTTTAAGTTCTGGCAAGATTGTCAAAAAGGGACTGAAATATTTTTAGATATTGATATATACAAAAAATATTAATGTGTTAAGTACTTGCTAGACTTATAAACTTTCATTTTCGTATACGCTTTCGGTTTCGGATATTTAATTATTTCGGATATCGGTAGTTTTAGTTACGGTTACGAATATCCATAACATCCCTAATGTAAATGTTTGTCAATCCAACTTCATCGAGAGAAAGTTAATTATTTACGATTTTCGGAAGAACACGTATATAAACATCTTTTTTATAAGTACGTATTATCATATAAACATATTTGGTTTGCAATTTTTTAATAATTAGTTTCTACGCTACTGAAATTATCTATCCATTTGAAAATTGGGATCCAGTGATGTACCTACATTGGCACTACAAAAGTGTGGGTGAAAAATTTCATTTTCACTTTTACTGAAATTATGTCATAAATTCATATTTTCAGAATTTATTCATTTGACAGAAAAATTCTAAATTATTAAAAAAGCCAAATAATTAATAACAATTAAAATAAAAAAAAAAAAAAAAAAAAAAAAAAAACAGAAAACATTTATTTATATTTGCATTTTTATAAAAACATGTAGGTATTATATTTTATATGCACTTTAACTAAAATGTCAAATTTCACACGTTGTTAATTTTCAATTTCACTCAAAATACGCTTAAAAATCAAAACTTAAAGTTTATAACATTCACAATCCGTGTAGAGTGTCCATACGTCTCGGTTTTCCCGGATTTGTCACGGTTCTAGCTCCGGTGTCCCGACAGACTTTTGACTTCGATTTGTTCCGGTTTTTCAAACTACTAATTTTTTATTTTCATCATCTAATAAGTACACAGTTTTTCATTTTAAATAATGAATAGTTCAGTATCATATTAAAAGATCAACAGTAGTTTCATTTACAACCAAACCTAAAAATATTTTAAAAAAATTAATTACTAATTAAATTTTCCAAGTTTTTTTGATTTTACCTTAAACACGAACTTCCAAAAAAACATTTTCTTTTCTTAACTTTCCATCATATATGTATCTACATAAATAAATTGTAATATTATTTTGCTTGCTTCTATGATACTGAAGTTCCTGAACAATTAAAAATTAAAATGACTGGAATTTTATTCGAACTTTTAAATAAAGTAGTTAAGTTACGCGGACACTTGATAGCGCCACAATACAGAAATTGCCAACATTTAAATGTTCATGTTTTAATACATTTTTCTTGAAAATAAAATTGTCTAAGAAGCTCACTTTCATAAGAAATTTTATAAAAATTTAAAAAATATATATTTCCTAGAACAGGGGGCGATTTATTTTGAAAAAAAAATTAATATTTTAAATAAAGAGCCATTAATAGGTAATCTATACATATAATACAAATGTAACGAGACCGTTTCTGTATAGGGAATATTTTTTAAAAATTGTGCAGATACTGTAAATAGTTATCGATGTAGATATCAAAACAGCGATTTTTAAAATTTTTGTCTGTCTGTCTGTCTGTTCGTCTGTTCACGCATCACACAAAAACTACTCGATGGATTTTAATGAAATTTGGTGTGCTGACAACTTATTACCCGGATCAACATCTAAGATACTTTCTACTTCGAGAAAATGTCTCATTCCCACGGGAAAATGGAAAAACCATGTTGAGCATGTGCATACAGTACGCAAAAACTATTGAACGGATTTTGATGCAATTTGGTGTGGTGATAACTTATTACCTGAGTCAGAATCTCAGATACTTTTTATTTCGGGAAAGTGGCTCATTCCGACAGGAAAATAAAAAAACTTTTTGAGCATGTGCACATATTACGCGAAAACTATTGAACGGATTTTTATGAAATCTGGTGTAGTGATAACTTATTACCTGCGTCAACATTTAGGATACTTTCTATTACGGGAAAATATTTCCTTCCTTCAGGAAAATACAAAAATTATTTTGCTTATGTGCATGTATACTTAAAACTATTGTTCTATGCGAATGCTTTATAATTACTATACTTATATACTTGTCATTTATTAAATTAAATTTACCATAATACAAAATTTCTGGAGACTAACTCTATTTTAAATTAATTTAGAAATTTCGAAAATTTAAGTGCCTATATTTCCGAGAAATTCATTTTGGATGAAACTTGTTATATTTATAGGATAGATACTAGTTTGGGATGCAAATATAATAAAACAATAAAACGTTTGAAGTCCAAAAATTTTGTATGAGTTCTCCAGTCAGACACGTCCGATTCCAAAAACCTCAAAAAAATGAGTTTTTTGCAAACAATTTGCCAAAATTTAAAAGTTTTTCTAATTTTTTTTACATTGTGATAAAGAACTAAGAAAATCACAGAAAATACATTTTGAACCATTATTCTAGGTAAGCGGGTTTTCGAAAAAAAGTAACTTTTATGATTGGAAATTCGCTATGTTATGCAGATGCTGCGACAGGGGTATTTTTTTTTGCGCGGGTATCGATGATGTTACATTCTCGCATAATGTTTAAATAAAAATTAAGATTTTAACAAATTTTAAGTGAAAAATCAACTTTTATTATGGAATTACATAATGTAAATCGAATCGGTTCACACAGTAGGTGGAACATGCTGTTGTTGTGACAGTGATGTTCCATTTTATTTCTTTCACATGAAGTTGGTATCACAGAGTGACGCGTATTTGGAAAATATACCCGTATACATTCAATGTTTAATAAGCATAGTTCGATACTTGAAAATATACCCATTAAAAGCGCTGAGCTCGGGTATATTTTCAAACTCAATATTTATTAAGAATAGTATGAAAAACATACCCACTGAGAGCGAAATGGCTTCGCCGCCGGATAAAAATAAGTTCTAGACAACAACAAACTCGACGACAAATAACCGTGAAATAGTCATTTTATAAATTTTTATGTCCCTAGTTGGATTTCTTCACGTGGTGTTCGAGATTTTTTAAATAAAACTTTAATATTACAACGTAGACCTTTAATAATTAATACTTTCTTTATTAAAATTTAACTATAATATTTTACATTAAATTATCACATTTTGATTATGATTCAGCAAATAAATCTTAATAATAATATTCACATTAATTTTTTGCTTCCAAACAAGATGGAAGGATCAAGTCGAATCCTTGTGTTGAAAGTTCAATGCTGTATCCTATATCTTCTTCATCCTCTTTTCCACCAATTAAAATCCTTGGTTTTAGTCAAAAGTGCTCGCGCCATACATTATTATAAAAATATAAGGACAGAAACATACGCGTCTATATCTATCCTTCTTTATCAGCTAGAAGCTGGTAAGATGCCACAATCAATAAAGATGGCAGCACCAATCAATTACCATCTTCCCTCACCAGTTAAATGCTGGTGGAATTTAAAATAGATGACTACAGATGGCAGTAACAAATTAAACGTGTTAAGTATTAACAAAAAGTAAATAGTTACTATTGTTAATAATAGATGGCAGTTGTCTACATCGCTATTGTCACAAATGCCCGCACTAAGATAGTTTAAAAATCTATAAGATAGATTTTGAAAAGTTTAAAAATCTATAAGATAGATTTTGAAACAATCTGATCAACACAAATACGATGAAAAAGACAAAGGAATTTCAGTTTACAGATAAAATTGTACAATAAATTTAAGTATGTTAGTCATTGCTGATACATAATTATTATGAATTTTAGCAGTTTAGCAATTTGAGCAATTTACTCAAAAAAAAAAAAAAAAAAAAATCAAACTAACGATGTTTTTAGAAATAAAGCATTGAATGAAAAATGACCAACGTTAACAATTTAGGCAATAAGTAATATTAAATTCAAGTCAACACAAAAAATTAGCATTCACTTAATGGAAATAACCAATTGTAAACATTGTATAAGATAACTTAATTCAAGTATCAAAAGAAAATCATAATATGAATAGATTAAAAAAAAAAACATGTGTCGTAAAAGGAAAAATTATCACACGATTTCAAACAATGAAGCATTAAATGTCAGTATATTGAAATGAATATTGGAATATAATACAAAGCACAAACAATCAAAATTATTGGCAATGTGTATTAGTAATATATAAAAAAAAGTTCCATTACCAAGATAAATAAATTGAAGTATATCCCAAGATAGATTGACAGACCAATGTAATGTACATTTGTCAACAATGAATTTTTTATATTTAAGTTAATCCGTAACATCCAGAAAGAACCCATATTAGCGTTTAAGTTTCCTTTTCGGATGTCAAGTTCAATGAAATAGTTTAGCACCGTTGTGACCAATGTTGCGACTAACGTGAGATCAAAGTTACGTAATAAAAAAAATTTTTTTTCTTATTTATAAAAGATATATATATATATATATATATATATATATATATATATATATATATATATAGATATATATATATATATATATATTTATATTTATATATATATATATCTATATATATAGGTATATATATATATATATATATATATATATATATATATATATATATATATATATATATATATATACTGCTGATAATTTAGAAAATCCATATATTCATGTGTTATATCAAATATTTTTGTTGTAAATTATTTTAAATATTCAATTTCTAATATAATAGGTGATCAGTATATATTAACATAGAATTTACATAATGAAATATTAAAATTCAGTGTGGTGAATTCTTATGCATTAATCGAGGAATATTTAATATAATGTGAATATAATAGCAATTTATTTTAACCACCGTTTAAAAGTGAATCATCAAATAATTCCATACAATCACAGCGTAATAGTTTAACACAAGCGAGTATTAATTCGTTGTTAATGTTTAAACAAGTTATTTTTCCCCTTTTTTTATATCCATGTAAATTTCAGTAACAATGAAATTCATAATGTTATATAATATACTCATAAGTAATAATTAATTAATAAGGTTCGTGCCCCATAGGAAAGAGAAAAGAGAAATATTCGTTAAATATATTTTCATTTTATTTTTTAATTCATATATATCTGCGTTAATGTATTTTATATTAGTATATCGAACGTAGATAGTTTAACAAAACTAAATTTCTGTCAGCATAATATTCCCATTTTCTGCATTGCACCCGATATTAAAATTTAAACCTCCTCCTCTCACTTCAAATATAATAATTTCAATCAGTTATATTTTCCCTTTATGTGTAAAAATTGATAAAAGATATTTTTTTATTCGTAAATACATTGCTTGTTAAACGCTATGCGCTGATAGTAGTTTTGGTTAATTATCATCAAAATCTGTATTAAATATATGATAATAACTCATAACATTTAAGTGGTTACAAATGGTGGCATAAATAATTTTAATTATCTTAAAAAGTGTAGAGATAACATTCTTGTAATAAGGTACAAATAACTTGGTTTTAATTCAATTTATGAATTAATAATAGTCAATGAAAGATTTTTATTTATTTTTTTTTGACTGTCATACAAATATGGAAATTGAAATGAAATTCTCTAATTTTCATTTAAATAAAGAGAATACGTTTATAAAACATGGTAATACATAGTTATAAAGATTACCAGTTTTCTCACTGAGTATATTGATTTTAATACAAGACACATTGCTTGTATAAGCTGCATGAAAATACAAACTCATGCTTGATACAATGTAGTTTAGTTTCAAATCTCCATCGATCGATAGTAATTATATGTTATAGTATAGTAGATAAGATTTTGATTTTTGGCTATAATAGCAAAAAAAAAATTTTTGTTTTAAATGTTTTGATTCTGCCCCACCAGGGGATCAACAGAATACCACCATAGCCCACATGGTGGAGCTTGTTATAGTGTTTTAAAGGGTTTTCCCCCTAATTGATGTGCTAGGGCCAAAAAATTATTTTGATACAGGTTAGTGGCCGAAACATAAATTTTGCTGGCATACGCCAGTGGCTAAAATAGAACCAAACGGGTTGCATCTCATTGTCATTACTACAATGATATGACTAACGTAAAAAATTTAAAGTCCTTAGGGCTTAGGAACTGACAAGACGCAATGCTCGTAGCCGGACACTCACTAAGCCAATTAACACAATAAAATTTAAATAGTGTTAATATATAAGAAATTATAGTATTTTAATGAACAACATGCATAAACAAACCGATTCAGAGATTTTATGAAATTGTAAAAAAAAAGAAAACTGATTATCTGTAAAACTAATTCTGACAAAATCAATTTTAGGATACGACCAAATTCTTTAATTTAATCTTGAAAAAGTTTTAAGTGAATTGTATTCAAAGTACCTCTGACCAGACCTGATTCCGGATAAACTAGAATGTAAGCATTTGGTGATTTAACAGAATTAATTAAATATGGACCTTCGAAAAGATAAGAAAACTTCTTAACGAGTTTGTTTTTTGATGATGAACGTGGGCGTGTTCTAAGCAAAACCTTGTCGTCGACTTGATAAACTTCATCTTCATGTTTGTCATGACGATTTTTCCTCATCTGAGCCATTTTAACAGTTTGTTGATAAGCCATGTTAATTTGATCTTCGACTGGAATTTCTGTGTTATCGGGAAATTTAACCATTTCTTCAATAATAAACTTAGGTTTTTTACTAAACATTAATTCATATGGGCTGAAACCGGTTGAATCATGGGGTGTATAATTTAAGTATTGTTCAACTAGTGGTACATAATCGACCCAGGAAGAATGTTTATGGTTGCACAAGGTTCTAAACAATTTGTTAATTTCACGATTTACCCTTTCTTCAGGGTTCGCCCTTGGGTTGTAAACGCTAACTGTTGATACGCGGATACCCGTATCTTTTAAGGATTGTTGCCAAACTGGACTAGTGAACTGGTTACCATGGCCCGATAAGATATGTTCAATCGTACCAACTTCCGGTATGAAAGATTTTAAAATACGATCAGAAAATTGTTTGGCAGTTGCGCCTTTGAGGGGATAAAGTCTAACATAGTAAAGTTGTCTTTAACAATAAATAATTGGTTCAGACCTCTTTTTCCGGTAAAAATAGGGCCATATAAGTCACAGTACACATATTGTAATGGTCTTTTCGATATAATGTTTTGCAAAGGACCCTCGCTGTAATGTGTAGGCACTTTGCATTTTTGGCAAACAATACATTTGCCAACAATTTCTTTAACGCGATTATGAAGGCTAATGACATAAAAATATTGTTCAATTAATTTGAGACATTTTTTAGTACCAAAATGTCCAAAACTTTTGTGAAAATATGAAATAACATTATTTGAGATTGATTCAGGTAAAATAATTTGCCATTGGTAGGGAAATGTTATCTTTTTACGGAACAACATGCCATCAAATATCCCCCAATTATCACCGAAATTTTGAATGTTATTAATAATGCTCGAACAATAAGTGCCATTATTTTGATATGTTCGTAAATCTCTGAAAATTTTCTTAATGGATGATTTACTGTAGTCAACCTTAATACCACATATAACAAGATCCAAATCGTCGACATTTTCTATTTCAGATTCAACATCATCATCATCAAATTTGTTAATCAGTCGTAAGTTATTAATAGTTAAATTGTTAGGGTTTAAAATATCATTGTTGGTTTCAGAATGAGGAATTCTAGAGAAAATATCAGCGACAAAATTTTGAGAACCACTCAAATGCTCAATGACAAAGTCATATTCCCCTAGAGATAAGAACCAACTAAGAAGTCTATTACTAAAAATTTTTGCATTATTAAGGAAAGTCAGTGTTTTGTGGTCTGTTCTAAGGATAATCTTATGACCCAAAATATAAGTTCTAAATTTACGGAAACTATATACGACGCTTAAGAGTTCCTTTTCTGATATGGCGTACCTTTTTTCAGTTTCTGTCAATGATCTGGAAACAAAACTAATAGGCAAATGCTCGTTATTGTCATTTAGTTGATAAAGATAGCCCGATACAGCCAGATCAGGTCCATCTACATTAATATAAAATGTTTTAGAAAAATCAGGATAATGTAGTAACACGGATTCTTTAAATCGATTTTTTAATATGTCGAATACCTCCTGTTCATTAGGACCCCAAACCCATTTATTACTTTTTTTTAATAAATGTGTTAATTTAGATGTCAAAAAGCTAAAGTTATTGAAAAATCTTCTATAAAAATTGAACAGACCCAATACAGATTGGAATTCTTTAACGTTACGTGGGGGTTTTAATTTAGAGATGGCTTCCACACGCTCCGGGTCCATTTTAATACCGTCACAAGATAACACATGGCCAAGAAATTTGAGTTCTCTTCTGAAGAATAAACATTTCTCAAAATTAACAGTAAAACCAGCGTTAGTCAATTTGTTCAAAATTATGTTTATGTGTTTTAAGTGGGAATCAATAGTTTCAGAACAGATAACAATGTCGTCCACAAATACCTGACAAAACTCGCTTACGTCGTTACTCAGAACCTGGTCTAGACATTTCTGGAAGGTACCAACAGCCAAATTAATAACAAATGGTAATCTTTTAAACTGATAACACTTGCCGTTGATTAAGAATCCCGTATATTGTCTACTATCCGGGTGTAAGGGGATTTGAAGAAAACCTTTGGTCCAATGGAAAGATGAAAAATAAATTTTGTTCTGAAATTTTGCCAGTATGTATTCTATTGCTATCGGTGCCTCTCTATCTGTTAAAATTATCTTGTTGATAGAACGTGAGTCTAATACTAATCGAACTTTCCCAGCCTTATTAAAAACGGCATGTAAAGGGTTAACATAACAAGAGGAACATCTTTCAATAATGTCCCATTCCAAAAGCTTATGTACTTCGCGTTGTACTGCTGATAATTTAGAATATCGTATTGGGTAGCACTTCGTAGAAAATGGTTTGTGATCTTTAGTTTTAAATTTACATATAAAATTATTCACACATCCCGGAATTTTTGAGAAAATGTGTATATACTGTTTTAAAAGATTGAGCAAGTTCACCTTATCAATATCAGAAATAATTTCAATGCTTTGAACATGTTGAGTCACCTCCTCTATAGATGTAAACAGCTTTTCAGTTTGTGTTGAATTCACTATAGCATTGTTAAGATTATACCGGGTGTCGTTGTTAAATTGTTCACCACTGCAAATGAATTTAGTTAAACTACTGACATGTTTGGGTTTGAAAGACTGGAAATGTTTTCATTAAATTTAATGGAGAATTTTTTATTATCATTGGTAAAATTAATAGTAGAATTTTCAAAATCCAGTTTGACTTTATACATGTCAAACCACTCAGTACCGACTATTATATCAAAACTAAGATTTTCAATTACAAGACAATTTAGGGGTAGTAAAATATTAGAACTGTAAACTTCTAAGTAGATCTGTTCTGAAATGACTTTGGATTTTTTACCGACCGCAGTTAAAACTTGACATTTTATGGTAGATATTCTAGGTATCGGTTTATTTATAAAGGACAAGGTGGTTTCGTTACGCTTATGAAATATTTCTTTATTTATTCCCGTTATGTTGCTCCCACTGTCAAAAAGAATTGAAATTTTTTCCCCTAAGTAAGTACATTGTATAACCGGTAAAATATTAGGATGGTTGTTCCCATACATAGAAACACTCGGTGTGTCAATACCTTCAGTTAGGAAATCGACAATATCGCCAGTAATATTATTACACCAAAAGGTATCAGTAAGGTTAACATTTGGTACTGGAAATGCATTTACGTGGTTATTGACCCTCATAGTAACATTAAAATTTTCAGGGGTATTATCATTTTTAGAACCTACATCAGATACTGAAATTGTTTGTGCGTTAAATACTGATCGTTGGATATCGAAGTCATTGACCCTCATAGTAACATTAAAATTTTCAGGGGTATTATCATTTTTAGAGCCTACATCAGATACTGAAATTGTTTGTGCGTTAAGTATAGGTTGATAGATTTTAATTTTACTGTTGAGATCTAGTGTTGGAGAGATTCTTTGTGATATGTGAATTTAGTGATCTTCCAGTGTCTGGTTTATTTATCCAACTACTGGACGCACCTAGTTTTCCTGGTCGTTTAAATTGGATTCAGGTATAAGAACAGAATCTGTCTGAATAGTCGAATTCGGTACCTAATCGAAATCATTGTTTATATCAGCGTCAATTCTATTTAAATTATTGCAATTTGGACCTGAACGTCCCCAAAATTCTTGACTATTAATTCTGTTACTATTAAAATAAACATTTTGTCTAGATGGGTCAATATGTAGATTATTAAAACGGGGTGGATTGGACTGTTGATTACTATCAGGCGGGGGAATTATTCTATTTGAAAAATTACGATTAAATTCTGTATTATTGTTATGACCAAAATTTCTATTACGTGCATGATTACCATTATAATTATTACTAGAAATATTTCTTGAAAAATGCCGATTGGTGTTGTCAGAATTGTTAAATGTGTCACGATTTCGAAAATTTCTATTATTATTGCTGTTGTTGTAACGGTTGTTACCTTGTCGGTTATTATTATTATTTGTATTAACATCGTTGAAATTTGAAAAATTTCTATCATTAAATGTATGAATGAATTCCGATATTGACTATTATGGATGGATTAAATGAATTTGTTGTGTAATTCTGATAATTGCGGTTATTGTTGGAATTAAAATAATTAAAATAATTATCAAAATCGCGTAAAGCGGTTTCTAACTCATGTAAATTTTTACATCCAGTCAAAAATCTATTGATTTCGAAAGGAAAATGTGAAATTAATTTCTAATAAAACTTTCTATATCCAATTTTTGATCTAAATGTTTAGTCAAATTGTACCATTTCGTTAAGTGATCTAAATAAGTACTCTTTGGTATAGGTTTACCATTTTCATTTGTATAGAAGTCAATTAATATTTTATTTTGGGTGTCCTTTCCCCAGAAGGAATTAATGAACCAATTACGAAAATGTGTAAAAGTCAGAATTTCATTCTCATAAAGTGAAAAATTGTTTTTAATTTTATTAGAAAGTCTATCACGTGCGAATCTTATTTTATCACTTTCTGAAATGTCATTAACGGAAAATATTGTTTCTATCGATTTTAAATATTCAATAGGATGCAACCGTTGCAAATTATTTGTAAAAATTTCAACGTTGTTAACATTAATACCAAGAATTGAACTATGTTGAAAAATTTAATTAGATAAATTGTTATTAGCATTAAAAGTGGATAAACTGTTTTCAGTTGTATTAAATTTAGCATCTAATGTTGAAACGAATTCATTATTGACATTTAATTTTAGGTTAATTTCAGTTAATTTGTTATCCACACATTGTTCCAAATTTTTAGATAAAACCTCAATTTTATGTTCAGTAGGGGAAGGTGGAGACCCTTCGTACGGTTTCCAGATTTTATTTTTTAGTTTTTTTATTTTTTCATGAATCAATCGCCTGACAGCTTATAGTCTAACTATCTGAGATTCATATAAAAAAATGACAGATGATTTCATCTGATGTTTCAACCATAACTATGATTTGAACTAAATCTGGAATATGTACGAATCTGCCCCAACAACGGGGCACCTATATACAGTGTTCCCCCTCGTACGCTGTGGGGTAGTTCCGTACATGCGATTAAAACGACACATATAAATCAAAATTCTTTTATTAACAATGAAATTAAACACAAAAATAAAGATTTAACTTCTATTAAACAAAAATAAAATACTTTTCTTATAGTCAACAAAAATTACATAGCTTTTCTTATGTAAAACAAAACTTGAATGACTTTTCTTAAAATTAACCAAAATTAAATTACTTCCCTCTAACCATTAAACATAAAATTGCTTCATTTTCTACGTAAATTAGTTATCTTAAATTTAGAATCACATTTTTCAATCTTTGGTGCGGATTAGCACTGCAAAAAGTTGTTGTTAATTAACAAGATAATAAAAACTATTGAACAGTAAAATTAGAGAAATTTACTGAAAAAGTGAAAAGTTTTGATGTTCTAGAAGTACAAACTGTTGGAGGCTTAGATTCAGGAAGAATCATTTCAACATCAGTTATATAAACAGTATGAATATCTTCAACATTAGGGAAAACAAACGTCCACGAACAGCCTGGCTTCTTTCTTAGATAAGATACTTTAAATTGAGTCTGACTATAGTGGCCGATAACTTTCCTACATAGTAAATAATACTTTTTTTCTTAGGGAACCTCACTAAAATAAACGAACCGTCTTTAATATTTTCTGGTATTACATCAACTGTCAATTGGCTTCTGTTCATTTCAAAATTTTCATGCTCGGTTTCATCTTCATCTGTGATAGAAGTTGAACTCTCTTGAAAGCTTATATCAGATCCATCACAATCAGACTCATCACTTTCTTTGTTTTTAGCTTTCTTGTTCTTCGTTTTTAAATTAAAATCAGCTAAACTACGTTTCATTTGTCTTGCCCTCGCCCTTCTTTCCTGTTCTAGCTTTTTCAATTGCTTTTCATTGTGTTTCTCTTCAATTAGCTTTTTTTCGGGTGTGTCAGTATAAATACGTGATTTTCCTGGTCCTCGTCCTTTTTTTGTTTTATTACTTCTTACAACAGTCGGATAGGGTCGAATTGCCTCTGGTGTCAAAACTGTATTCAAAGGAGCTACTATTTGATGGATTGGTGAATTGTTCAAAGCATCTGGTTCACAAGCATCTAAATTAAACCTTTGTAGTTCATCATCATAAGTTGTTATCAATGGTGAGTTAATAGCTTGTTCTGTAGATTCTCGCGGAACCTCCAAGAAATCCTGTGTTCCAGAAATAGAGGGTTGGCAGATATCAGAGACAATTGGCTGCAGAGTAGGTGCAGACAAATCTTCAACGACGTTTTGAGTAGGAGGCATATGTTCTAAGTTACCGGATGTATACACCTCAGTTGGAGCAAAATCTTCGTCACTAAAGGCTAATTCATTAAGAGGCCATATTCCGGGTTTGTTAAACCCGCTTGTGATATTTTTTGCTGTGAATGACTCGAAAAATGCAATTTTCACAAGCTTTGGAATATTGTAAATTGTCAATGCTTTGCCTGGGTTCATTATATGCCAATTATTGAAAGCAATTTTCAATTTTGATTTAAATGGTCCAAAGACTCCCACATCAAGTGGTTGTAGGCGATGAGAGGTATGTGGTGGAAAAGATAGGTAAATTATGCCATTTTCTTTGGCGTAGTTAATGGCTTCGAGAGAAACATGGCTTTCGTGGTTGTCACACAACAATAATATGGGGTTACCTTTTGTGCAGAGTGTGTGCTTCTGGATATGTTTTAAAACAGAGACGAATATATCGCTATTTATCCAGCCACTTTTATTTGCAGCGCCGAGACTTCCTTCGGGTGCTCCTTCGAGAAAATTATCTTTGTAATGAACGCGTGGAAACACGAAAAGTGGAGGAATGGTATTTTCACTGGCAGATATAATGCCACCAAAAGTAACGAGCTCGCCTCTTTCAGCTGATACAATTTGTCCGACTTGTTTTTGATATCTTGGAGCCAAGACTTTGGGAGTATCTAGAACAGTAGATACACCTGATTCGTCGAAATTATAGATTCTGTCAGCAGTTAATGGATGTCGCTCCAACACTGTCTTCAAGTTGGTATAAAACTCGGTAACCGAAGTTTTGTTAAACGCAAAAGATCTGGCAGCGCTTGTATTTTCGGGTTTGCGTAAACTGAGTTCCGGGTTTCTTCTGCGAAAACCATACATCCATTCTTTACCAGCCATCTTATTTTCTTCCCACTTTGCTGGATATTTCAAACACAAAGATTTGGCATACTCATATGCTAGTTTTCTTGCTTGAATCGTCGTAAGTCCATAATGCATCTTACAATATTTGATAATATAATCATTTAGCAGTTTTTCTTCTTCCATAGAAAATACTTGGAAACTTGTATATTTAGAGTCAAATGTACGGTTTCTTGACCCTTCAGCATCATTGCTATTCTTGTATTTTTTTACTCGGCTTTCTAATGTCGACAATTTCAAATTGTACTTGTCCGCAGCTTTTCTATATGACAATACTCCTTGCATAACATCCTGTATTGCTGACTGCATGGATTCTGCATCCACAGCTTGTCTACTTGTAGTTTTTGGTTTATAAGTCCGCACCATATTTCTGTGAAAAAATAATAAGAAATAGGTATTAAAATATACTTACAGCGACACCGACGATAGCAAAACACACGACAAAAATAATGCAAAAATTAGCAATTACCACACTAACACACTAAATCCTACCTACCTACCAGTTGGGGCACATTCGTACGCGTTCAAATGTGCCCCATCTAGTTCTGTCCGAAAGTACCCCACTAACTAAATAACAACAAAATATAACCTCTTTAAATATTAAAAGGAAAACGTCATAAATTAAGTATTGAAAACGTATCTTAAGTATATTTTGCTACTTACTGATAGAATACTCTACACGAAAACTTATTTTATCTATGGTAACAATAGACAAAAACATTGATCAAAAAATTACTTACCGAGCGCGGAAACACGTTCGTTCCTGTCACTTCACTCTCACCAGTGCGAATGGCGCGAAACTACGTTGACGTTAAGTTAGTACCTTGACTCACGCACACATGAGCAAGACCGTACGTTGTTTCGTCCACAAGCAAGACCGTACGTTGTTTCGTTCAAGTTTTATTTTGACTGTATGAATGTGCCCCGCGTACGAAGGGTAACGATCTTCCCCTATTGATATGATTGCTTGTACAATTATCGTGAACAAAACCAATTTTCTTATCAATTAAATTTTTTGTTTCAACAAAGGTACTATCACATTTGTTCGAATATTGAACAATTTTGTTTTCATTATCGGATATTTTGCCCAATAAATCCATTTTAGTGGCCAAAATCTCCGAATTCCGATTTTGAATTTCAGTTTCCACCTTTGCATTTAATTTAACTATTTCTAATTGTATTTCTTTTCTATGATTGACAAATTCGTTGGTTAATTTATCAAGTTTATTTTCCAAACAATTAAACTTTTTTATTTGGTTTTGTTCAGACTTGGTTTGACTTAATATCTTTGAGATAATTTAATATATCAGAAAAGTCAATGTTTTTACCAGGACTACTAAATGAATCACTAGAAATCACTGAAGAAGATGTATTGTCACCTGAACTCGCTGAAGATGATGTCGTCTGATGAACTGACAGATTTTCTGGGCGCTGCTCGTAGATGGTCGGCAATTCCACGTAGTTGATGACACTGGGGTTTCTGGTAGTTGATGCTGAACACGCTGAAGATGACGACACCTGATGTACGGTCGTATTTTCCGGTTGTTGCTCGTAGATGGTCGTCAGTTCCACCTGGTTAACGTTATTTATGCTTCTAAGAGTTGATGCAAGCAGCTCACCCGAACCAAAAGATTCTTCTTCCGAGTTGGCAACGGTACTATCCATTATTCACTAGTTCTAATTCGTTTAATTATACTCAGAATGCCATTTGAGAGTGAAATGACTTCGTCGCCGGATAAAAATAAGTGCTAGACAACAACAAACTCGACGACGAATAGCCGTGAAATAGTCATATTATAAATTTTTATGTCCCTAATTGGATTTCTTCACGTGGTGTTCGAGGTTTTTTAACTAAAACTTTAATATTACAACGTAGACATTTAATAATGTTAATACTTTCTTTATTAAAATTTTCACTATAATATTTTACATTAAATTATCACATTTTGATTATGATTCAGCAAATAAATCTTAATAATAATATTCACATTAATTTTTTGCTTCCAAACAAGATGGAAGGATCAAGTCGAATCCTTTTGTTGAAAGTTCAATGCTATTCAATCCTATGTCTTCTTCATCCTCTTTTCTACCAATTAAAATCCTTGGTTTTAATCAAAAGTGCGCGCGCCATACGTTATTATAAAAATATAAGGACAGAAACATACGCGTCTATATCTATCCTTCTTTATCAGCTACAAGCTGGTAAGATGCCACAATCAGTAAAGATGGCAGCACCAATCAATTACCATCTTCCCTCACCAGTTAAATGCTGGTGGAATTTAATATAGATGACTACAGATGGCAGTAACAAATTAAACGTGTTAAGTATTAATAAAAGGTAGATAGTTACTATTGTTAATAATAGATGGCAGTTGTCTACATCGGCATTGTGACACCACTTTCAATTTATTGGTAAACAAATAGTTCAATCAAGTAGTTAAGGAAAAACAGCACTGTGACAATTTTAGCGAATTTTTTTTGCAAATGTGAGTGAATATCTATATGACGGTCGCATTAAAAAGACTTTAATGAGTATCCATTTGTTTATATAAAATTGTATAGAATAATATTAAATATTTGCAAACTTAATAATGCAAATGCACCTAAAAAAATTGCAAATTATACTAACGATATTGTAATGATGAATCATTTCAAATTAAAAGAAGAAAAAAAATTATTAAAGTACATAATTGTAGCTATCGTTATGGATAGTTTTTTTTTTACATTTTTTTCATAAAATAGCAACGGATTCAAAAATTCTTCGTTTTGTTTTGTTTCGTTTTCGTTTAATTTTGTTTTAAAATTTTCACAGTATATTCTTAATATGTTGTACTTTCGAATTAAACAAAAAAAAAAAAAAAAAAAATTCGATTTTTTCAATCCAAGTTACCAGACTTACTACCTTAATTACACCAAATATTTTTTATTACTCATGCGGGAAAAGTACTAACTTGGCGTACATATTTCTGTACACAAAATAGTTGTTTGCCCACTGTACTCTTTCCGCATACTTTTTTGCGTGTAGAAAGTAACTCTCCACACGCAAATTGACAATAAAACACGCAAAATTTAATCCAAACACGCAAAGCCGCCTCTTAATTTTTCATTTAATAAATATTTCATAATTACTTCTATAGAAACTACCAAAAAAGTAATTTAAACGATAATTAATTCAGAAAAAAAAGACGAACACTTAAAAATATTATTTTAAAAAGTAATAAAAATGTCAAAAATAGTGATAATAATAGAAAAAAGTATGTGAAATTCGTAATAAAAAATAGTATGTGCAACTCGTGCGGGATTGTTCCCTACGTTCGTGCGCTCAACTTCGCTTTCGTGGGCAATCGACAATTTCCCGCACTTATTGCACAATATACTATTTCAGCGGATAAGAATTAAAATAATATTGTTCATATTCATACGCTTTTGTAAAAAACCCTTCTAAATCTGTTTTATTAATCATTATTTAATTTTAAACAAATTTTGGTCGTTTAACCCACACGCTAATAATTAAGAATTAAGATAAGAAGAAGCTAAAAATTATTTCAAAAAACTGTAACGGTTTTTTTTTATTTGCAACAAAGTAAGTCTTGTTTTAAATCATATGTGCATATTTCTTTTTATGAAGATTGAGTATAAATTATAGTTGAAATAAGTTTGAAAATATACCTTATTAGTAACTGTATAAGATTACACTAATTTATTGTCGGATATATATTCAAATTCTCATAGTAGTATTCTTGTACTTGAAAATATACCCGATTTTGGCTCTGAAATGAGGTATATTTTAAAGAGTCATTTTGTAAATTATACCCGATCCTAGATCGGTCAATGACGCCACAAGCTCTGACTTCGGGTATATTTTCAAAATACGCCACAGTTGCGTATATTTACGCGGCAAAAGTCAGCTATAAAAGGCTCGACGCCGGCCACAAAATTCCTTTTTATTTTCATATTAAAAACTAGGGTTTCCGATCTAGGGCCAAAAAATCGATCTTGTGGATCGATTCGAATCGTCAAACCAAAAATCGATGCAGGAGAAAATCGGATTACAAAAGATCGATCTGACGAAAATCTATTCAATTTTTTGTATTTACAGAAAATAAAAGATATATAGAAGTTTCAATGAAGTTTCTTATTGGGTCATCACAAATCAGTTTCAAAAAAATTTTTAATTTCCTTTGAAGATGAACTGCTGAATTTAATATGAATAAAATGGTTTCCAGTTTGCGCTAAAAGTGTCACATGAATCCAAAATATGACTCAATTTTCTATAAATGAATTATAAAAGTGGTAAAATTATTTGACAATATAAATAGTTAAAATATATTTTATAATAATTTCGAAAAAATACCATATTTTTACTAAAAATATTCTAATTTAAATTCGAAAAGATCGATCTCCGATCCCGAAAATTTTTCACAATCTCTGTATCGATTTGGTTTCCAAAGAATCGATTCGAAAAATCGAAGATCGGCTCTCCAAAAATCGATTTTCGGTAAAATTGAATCGAGATCGGAAAGCCTATTAAAAACTATTCACTTCAATTGACTTGGATACAGGTATGTAGCTAAATTTTCTTTGTTATAATTATAAAATTTTGTTTGTTGGTTCCATATATTTTTCTATTTTATTGTTGCATAACCTCTAAAAGTAACTTATCATTTTGATGTATTAATATTGTGAATCTTTCACATTAGTGTACATTTTAATTATATTTCGCAATCAGGTTTCTTGGTTGGACTATATCAAATAGTAAACTTGAATATTGTTGCTTTGGAATGGTTTGCCACATGGTGAATAGTTATTCGAGAAGCTTGAGCAACGGGAATGATAATTTATTTTAAATCCAATAATTTCCCCGTCTATGGATCCCGATTCATCGGACTGTGCAAGTAATACTGGAAAATAGTGATAGCTATTGGGAGACTTCCGTAAACTTCTTTTGAAAGCTGTTAATTGTTCTATCTACCCGCTTTTTGGTGCTTTTTAATAAACTATATGCTTAATTAGTGCTTTTTCATAAACTATCTGCTAATTTTGTGCTTGATATTAGTTTTTTTAAACTTTTTGTTGATTTTTAAAGTTTATTAGTTAATTTGTGGACTTGACTTTCGAAAAGCACATACAGTCTTAGTATTTTTTTTTTTTGTAGTTATTCAATTAGATATTTAATCAGTTTAATTATTTTCTTTCGGAACCTATCTAGTATAATCTATTTAGTTAGTAAAAACAGTCACTAAACGTAATTTTTTTTACGTTCAATTTACCTTATCTTTAAAAATTGCGTTTACTGACACTTTTCGTCTTTTACTGAATTTAAATTTAGCTTTAAGTGATTACTAACTTTTTCTAGGACGGTCACTAAATGATTGTTTTATTCGATTATCTTTAATTACGTATAACTTACCTTACCTTTATCTTACGTTTAATCTTTTAAACTTACTGACTGTTCTAACGAAGTATCTGTATTATCTGTTTTGCATTTGTAATTCGTATATAATATATATATATATATATATATATATATATATATATATATATATATATATATATATATATTCGTATATAATATATATATATATATATATATATATATATATATTCGTATAATATATATATATATATATATATATATATATATATATATATATATATATATATATATATATAATCGAATCTGGATAAGCGAGAGTTAAAGGGACCGCGATCTATTTCTAGCTTACAGAGGTATGGGCGAGGTTTATCTCACTTATAGAGGTCTAGAAAAAATACAACCAATATGTATTGAGAAACATGCATGTATTGTATGGATACTACTTATTAGAATAATATACATATACATATTCGGACATAGATAAACTTACAAAAAAAAAAATGCATTTTGGCTATTTGAATAGAAAATGAGTTCCTCGAACTATAAGAAAACAAGAACATAAGCACATTCAGACATTCTAATAAAATCTGTGTAAGTTCTTTGAAATTTAAGAATCATGAGCAAATGTTAAATAAGTTTAACTGTCGTTTATAGAGGTACATGCAATTAGCAGTCTCAGTTATAGAGGTCCATGAGCGAAAAACGACTCTCACTTATACAGGTTTTTGGACTCTCAGTTACAGAGTTTTCTCGCTTACCAAGTTCTCCCTTATCCAGGTTTGACTGTATATAATGGTGTAATACAAATTACTGGCAGTCCCGGGCTCAGGTCCTTCCATGGCACCCGCTGTAGGAATTCGCGTATATAATATAAATGTATATAATATAAATATACTTCACTTTCGTTTAAAAAAGCCGATCCATGGCCTCTACACTCGAATCTATCCATTTCCAATACACCCGTTCGCATATCTCTCGCGACTTCTCTGCCCCAAACTCGTATCTGAACACTCCCAATTTTTGGACACACAAAAAAAAAAACGTATTTAAATCTGTCTTTTTATCACTATGAACTTAAGATTTATGCTAATTACACCCTTTGATGTTGGCTAGCTATATATATATATATATATATATATATATATATATATATATATATATATATGTGTATATATATATATATATATATATATATATATATATATATATATATATATATATATATATATATATATAGCTAGCCAACATCAAAGGGTGCAATTAGCATAAATCATTATATATATATATATATATATATATATATATATATATATATATATATATATATATATATATATATATATATATAGGGTACGCCATAAGTTCTCGGCCTGAGTATTAAAAAATACAGAGAAAACAGTGAAAAGAATTTATTTTTCTATATAACCTCCCTCTATTTCAATACACTTATTATAAGGTGGCATTAGCATCTCTATGCCTTTATAATAATAAGCAAATTCTTTGTAGCGATTCTGCAAGAGCGATGTTTGTGATTGAATCTGCCGGACGTCCAGAACGATCATCGTCGTTGAGGGACTCATACCGCAAACGAAACCTTTGGCACGGCTCTACCGTATACACCATCCAATCTGTCCTTAATTTCTTCTGGAGTTTGTCTTTCTTTTGTCAGAAATTTTATGACTACACGATATTCAGTTTTTGAAACGATCGACATATTGAGTTTACATTTTTACAACAGAATCAATAAAACACATGTAAACTCGTCCACTGCGTTTATGATTACTAGAGACTTAATACTTTCTGTGAGTATAAATTACGTCACCTTTAAATAAGTTTAATCATGTTAAGCCAAGAACTTCTGGCGCACCCCACGTATATATATATATATATATATATATATATATATATATATATATATATATATATATATATATACATATATATATATATATACATATATATATATATAATATATATATATATATATATATATATATATATATATATATATATATATATATATATATATATATATATATATATATATATATAATTTTGTACAAAAAAAAATGATTTAATTTTAAAATTTGTTACAAAAAAAAATTTCATGATTTACATAATGTAAATGAAATTTGTACATTGTGTAAGTTGGAACGCACTGTATATAACACTTATCAGTTCACCTGTGCTGATATTTGTTCGCTCGAACAGGATCAGTCACTAACTGCTGATCAACAGCGTCAATTAGAAAATTTAATTAAAAGCTTTCCTCAACCTGATCACTTGCCATGCACAACAGTCATTTACATAAAATTGATACGGGTGATGCCCAACCTATAAAACAACGCAACTACGTTGTATCTAAACGCATTCACGATTTTATCGTTGATGAGGTACACCGTATGCTTTCACTTGGGATTATCGAAACTTCTCAAAGTCCTTGGAATAACCCCATCGTGGTAGTCAACAAAAAATCCACTGATGGCAGCCCTAAATTCAGGTTTTGTTTAGATTTTAGAAAATTGAACTCTTATACGTTAAAGGACGCCTATCCCCTACCTTTTATGCATCATATACTCGATCGCTTAGGTAGTGCTAATGTCGTCCTAAATGCGCATTTTCTGTACCTGGGCTTGGTCAGTTTCAGCCCAAACGTATGATGTTTGGATTAACAAATGCGCCTACTACTCAGCAACGTTTAGTGGATACCATTTTGGATCCCAGTCTAGAGCCACACGTATTTGTATACCTAGATGACATAGTAATTGCAAATGCCTCTTTTGATGACCACATCAAAACGTTACGTGATGTATTAACACGCTTGAAAGCAGCTAATCTGACGCTTTCACTCGACAAGTGTCATTTTGCTAAACGCGAAATTAAATACTTAGGCTTTTTAATTAATTCCGCGGGTATACAAGTTGACCCAGATAAGACAAGCGCGATTGCCACATATCCAGTACCTAAAACTGTCAAACAGGTCCGTTCATTCTTGGGAATAGTCTCGTGGTTCCGTCGCTGGATTCCACACTTCTCTGATCTAGCAGCTATTCTACTCAAACTAACGAGAACTGTAGATGGAATTGGGACGATGCCACTCAAAAATCTTTTAACTCCCTAAAAAAATGTTTATTGTCACTTCCTATACTTAGTTGTCCGGACCCCAATTTGCCTTATACGATCCACTGTGACGCGTCGAATTTTGCTCTCGGAAGTTGCTTAACCCAACAAACTCCCGAAGGTCAGGAAAAAGTAATTGCGTACACTTCCCGTGCTTTGACTAAAAATGAATTTAACTTCTCTGTGACCGAAAAGGAACTTTTATCCATATTATGGTCAATAAATAAATTTCGTGGCTACGTTGAAGCTACTCGTTTCACCGTAGTAACCGACCATTTTGCTTTGAAGTGGTTACATAATTTAAAGAACCTTTCAGGTCGTTTAGCACGTTGGAGTTTACAATTACAGTCATATACTTTTGATATTGTACACCGTAAAGGTTCATCTCATACCCTACCTGACGGTTTGTCTAGGATACCCACTGACATTAGCTTAATCGAAGTCACAAATGCACATTTTGATCGTTGGTATCGCAAAATGTTAACAAAAGTTGATCGGTTTCCCGACAAATTTTCTCACTGGAAAATTGTGGACGGTAAACTCAAATTTTGTGCACCTGTTAACCCACTAAATATTGACGAAGATGCCTGCAAGTTAGTATTACCCACTTCACTCCATACGAACGCTCTACGCGAGTGTCACGATAGTGTTACATCTGGACATTTTGGTATTTTTAAAACTATTTGCCGCGTATCTCAATTTTACTATTGGCCCGGTTTACGCACCGACGTTCTGCGTTATTGCCGTTCTTGTCAAGTTTGTGCTCAACACAAAGTTGAAAGAAAATTACCTGCAGGATTAATGAGTAAGCGAATTATATCGAAGCAGTGGTCAGTCCTGTGCACTGATATCGGAGGTGCAGATATCGATGTCCAACAACCGATATCGATACATAATTTTGTTGTCCACTAAGTTCACCCTTATCTTTCCTCTTCGCGACGCGAACTCTAAGAACATCCTGAAGATTTTTGATAAAGTATTTCTAACTTTTGGCTATTGCGATTCATTAATTTGCGATCACGGAACGCAGTACATTTCTGGTCCCGTTTTACAATACCTTAAGGACCATAATGTCCAGGTTCAGCTTTCTCCGAATCACCATCCTCAGAGTAATCCCGTTGAACGAGCAATACAAACTGCAAAAACTCTTATAGCTTCTTATATCAAGGATAATCAAAAGAATTGGGATGAAAATTTAGATTCGTTTAACTTTGCTATTAATTCCGCAGTACACTATACCACTCAATTCACACCTGCATATCTTATGTTTGGTCGTGAACTTAAGTTATTAGGCAATTCATCTTCACTTGACCCTACACCCGCAGAAATCGACCTTAGCAATTGCCCCGAACGTATACGCAACTTATCCACCGCTTGCCGTATTGTTCGTGAACGTATTGCTAATTCACAAGATAATAGCGCTAATAAATATAATTTACGTCATCGCCTTGCTACATATAAAATTAGCGATTATGTTTGGAAAAGGCATTTCCCACTATCAAGTGCTGGTGAATACTTTAGTTCTAAATTAGCACCAAAATTTGTCAAATGTCAAATATCCAAGAAATTATCTGACAACCTCTACGAATTAGTATCTATTGATGGTAAAAATTTAGGCATCTATCACGTCTCTATGTTAAAACCTTTTGTAGACCGCCTACATTAATAAAAATTCTATTTACCTTATTACCGTTCCTCCTACGATTATGTTACGTTTCCTACTCACTACTCTACCTATTTCTTCATGTTATCTTTACCTAAATAACTTATCGTACGTATACGCTACCTTTTACTGCTATCTCCTATTTACCTATTTTCCCTACGTCAACATTTCGTTTAATATACGTAAATTCACTTCATTATTTCTGTTTATAAAATTAATAATTTTCCGCATCTTTCATTTGTATCTGTCTGTCGTCCGTGTATTTTTTTTAACTCGCAGTGCTGCTACGGCGAAATAATCTAGCGGCTGGCCCTCTAATTTCGCAGGCCATGGAGTAGAAGCCTTCCAGAACCGCGAAAAGTTGACAAACTACATCTCGTCATCTATAGCTTCATTTAGAAGCCCTTATTGTACTTCACCAGACTCGTAGGGACTGATACGGAACAGATTGTGCCTTTCGTACCAGTCTCGACGGGTGAAGGCTGTTTGGTTTGCTCTAGAAATTATACGTATTGTATATGTCAACTAAAAATTAGTTTAGTTAGTTTTCCGTTTCAACAGGTGAATGTTTGATTGAAACGTAGATCCTTAGTTATCGTTATCATAATTTTGGATACGGCATAAGTCGAACTTTATGTCATTTATTTAGAATTATCTATATCTTTTCTATTTTCTATTATCTTTATCTTACCTTAAGCTTACCTACGTAGTAGATTTATCTACGTCTACCTTACCTTAATATTATGTATCTCTTTCTATATTTTTTTGTTAGGATCGGTTAGTACTTACGTTAACTTCTCGTTTAAGTTAAATATTTAGTAACTATATTTAACATTTAGAATTTAAATATTTTAATTTAGTTTGCTTCCATGAAACCGGGCTATGGCTTGAGTGGAATGAAGACTCTGTTGGTTAGCGTTCTGTCATTGTTGGAAACAATGTTCCAACATATTTTTTGATTGGAAACCATTCCAGAAATAATTTTTATTTTTTAAACAAAAACTTGTTATTAATTTAATAGTAATTGAATTTTGTAGGAACCTTTGTAAAAAACATAAAAATATCTAATTTGTTTATAAAAAACTAAAAACAATTCATTATAAAATTACAATTCAAACAGAACGCACGTCTATATACATGCGCTTCATTTTTATAGACCATTTTATGGTGAATTGTAATTGATTTTTTTGTATTAATGTAAAACTATTTTAAAATCTAACACTTGATTATAATTTCATACAACTATTTTTTTGTGCAAATAAATTGCTTATAAATTGAAAATGTTGTGTGTTTAATACCTTAAAAGGTATAATTCTTCATGCTATAACATGAAATTGGTCCTTCGAGCCGGATCTTTTGGATGTTCGAAAAATAAAATTGATGTGCTGGAATTTTAAAGAACAAAGTCGAAGATCTGGAATATAGCCTATGAGATTTGAATGAGTCCGTCGAAGAAAAACAAGTGAAATAAGTGTTTAGTGTTGTAAAAGTTGTGCTAAACGTGTTTCATTGTGTTCTTTAATTTCGCCTGAAAATCTTAGAAAAATTGAAAAAAGAAATTTATTTAAAAACAAAATCAACAGATAAAAATAAGAAGTGTTTGTTTTTTGGTTGCTGTAGTTATGCTGCTAGCTTAATCCCAGATAAGATTTTTTATTATTATTATTTTCTGCTTTTCTAATTATTCATTCTTTAATGTTGCTTTAACTTTATTATTTTTTGACTATTTTTTACGTTAACACGTGTTAGTTAAATCAAGAAGTTAACTTTACGTGAACATTTAACAAGTGGTTGGATTTTTCATTATTTTCATAGCAACCACTAATAACATTTTCTTTTCTCTTAATATTTTGTTTTAAATGTTTGACATTTAAAAATAATTTTTTATTAGTTAGAGTTAACAGTTTGTAAAAGGATTATTTCCAAAATAAGATTTATTTCACTGTTTGATTATTGATTTGGTGGTGTTATTTTATAATTATTCTAATTTACAATGGCTGAATTAAAAAGATTAAAAATAAAAAGGAAACAATTAAAAGGAAATATAGACAAAATTCAAAATTATATTGACGAACATGCAGCAGACATAGATGTTGAAGCTGTAAAAGTAAGAAAAGAAAGGTTAGTTGATGTTTTTAAGCAATATCAAAATGTTCAATTCGATATTTTGTTAATTGATGAAAAGGATGATGATTTTGAATTTGTTGAAGAACAATATTTGAATCTTTTATCAAAAATTAATTCTTTGTGCACCACAACTAAAAGCAGTGAAGTAGAATCTCACATGTCAAAAGTTTCTCATTCAAGGTTGCCCAATATTGATATCCTATATTACGATGGTAAGAAAATTCATGAATTTAAACCATTTTTTGATTTGTTTGTTGCTGTATTTGATAAAGATAAAACATTATCTAATGTACAAAAATTGTTCTATTTGAAAAAATACTTAAAAGCTGAGGCACTTGGAATAATCAATGAATTACCTCTTGTCAATGAATCATATGATGAAGCCCTCAAAATTCTCAGTAAAAGGTTCAATAATTCAGTATTGATTATTAATTCTCGTATAAATGCTGTATTAGATATTCACAGTATAGTGAATGGCAACAATGCTGGAAATTTAAGAGAATTTCTTTCAAAAGTAAATCAACAATTATCAGCATTAAAAAATCTTAATGTATCAATTCAATATTGGGATGACATATTGGTTTGTATTTTGTCAAGAAAATTAGATCAAAATACAAATAAAGCATACCAATTATCACGGGGTTTTCATGAAAGTTCTAATTTACAACATTTTCTAAAATTTTTAGAAGAAAGAGCCATAGCTTTAGAAACTGCTGCTGCTTGTAATAGCAACAATAAAATTCATAAAACTGTTAATTTAGGGGCAACTTTGAATAAGAAAAACAAATTTAACAAATGTTTATTTTGTAATAACCAAGGACATAAAGTTTATAGATGTGTCCAATTTAAAGAAACTGATATAAAAAATCGAATTGATTTTGTTAATAATAATAATTTATGTAATATTTGCTTAAATAAGCATAAAGGAAATTGCTCATTTTCATTTAAATGTTCAATTTGCAAACAAAACTATAATACTTTATTGCACAATGAAACCAAAATAATTTCAACACATCAATTAGCTTATGCTATTAATAAAGAAATTCCTAATAAAGTTTTATTGCCAACTGCCAAGGTAAGGATCGTAGGTCCTCATAATTCAATAGTGGTTAAATGTCTTTTAGACTCTGGGTCTCAGACTTCATTTGTTTCAAGGAAGTTAGTTAATCAATTAGGCCTCAAAACTTCTGATAACTCAATTAGTGTGCTAGGAATTGCTAACACTACTAAACAGATAAATCAAACAACAAATCTAGAAATTCAGTCTTGTGTTTATAATTATTCTATTAAAATCAATAATTGTGCAGTTGTTGATACTATAACATCAAAATTACCTCAATATGAGTTTGGTACCTCAGAGATAAACATTCCTAAACAGACATTATTAGCAGATGCTGATTTCAATATTCCTGGAGAGATTTCTTTATTACTCGGTGCTGATATCTTTTTCAACATTTTATTAACAGGAATCATTAAATTAGGTGTTAATAATTTGATTTTACAAAATACATATTTTGGTTTTATTGTGAGTGGTATCATTCCACATATTAATGATATACAAAATAGCAATGTTTGTAATGTCGTTGCTTTACATTCATTTATAAATGATGACAATGAATCAAATTTAGAAAACATTATTACTAAATTTTGGGAAACTGAAAAAGTACCTGAATTTTATAAAGAATTTTCTACTGAAGCTGAAGCATGTGAAAAAATATTCCAAAATTCGGTAGAAAACATTAATAACAGGTTTCAGGTTAAGCTGCCGTTAAAATGTGAGTTTTCTCAACTTGATCTTGGTGATTCATTTTCTATTGCCTTGAAGAGACTGCATTCGTTGGAAAACAGATTGTAAAAAGATAAAGATTTATTCAAAGAATATTCAAAATTTATTAATGAATATATCAATTTAGGTCATGCTAAGGTTTATAAAATGAATCATTATGACTTAAATAATGATAAAGTCTATTTCTTGGCTCATCATTCAGTTATAAGAAAGGATAAGAAAACTACCAAGGTCAGGGTAGTGTTTGATGGTAGTATGCTTACAAAAAATAAGGTTTCACTTAATGATTACCTATTTAATGGAGCTGTTGTACAAAATGAACTTTTTGATATTTTAATTTTATTTAGAACTTATAAGTTTGTTATCATGACTGACATCAAACAAATGTATCGGCAGGTAACTATTCATCCATCACATAGATCTTTACAAAATATACTTTGGAGAGAATGTCCTGATGCTGAGTTAAAATGTCTTCAATTACAAACAGTAACTTATGGATTGAAAAGTTCTCCTTTTTTAGCTACACGATGTTTAATTGAATTAGCCAATAGATATATGGGGGAATTTCCTTTAGCGGCGCAATCATTACTAAAAAAATACTTACGTTGATGATATTATTGGAGGAGCTGACACATTTGAATTAGCATCAAAGTTAAAACAGGAATTAATTGAATTACTAAAAAAAGGTAGTTTTGAATTACACAAATGGTCTTCAAATTATCCATCACTTCTAGAAGATATTCCAAATGAATTGCAATACTTTGATGAGATTGATCTGAACAAAAATAATACCATCATAAAAACATTAGGTCTTTCGTTTGATATTAAATCTGATTGTTTTAAAATGTCATGTCATCAAGCAAAAATAAATGACAAACTTTGGACTAAAAGAGAGGTTCTTAGTTTCATTTGTAAAATTTTTGATCCTATAGGTTTGATTAGTCCTATTCTCCTTACTGCAAAACTATTCATGCAAAAAATTGCCTGGGATCAATCATTGTCAGATGATTTAATGAAAGAATGGAAGCAATTTGCGACAAATCTCGTTAATATGCCTACTATTATAATTAACAGAGATTTAAGTTTAACAGATTCAGATAAGGTTGAACTCGTGGGATTCTGTGACGCCTCTGAGAAACGGTATGGTTGTGTTTTATATGTCAGAGTTATTCATTTAGATAATGTAATTACTAATTTATGTTGCTCAAAAAATAGTTGCACCAATGAATAAAAAATTAACAATTCCAAAATTGGAGCTTAATAGTGCTTTATTATTGGCAAAATTAACTAACAAGGTGTACAAGGTATTAAAATATAAAATACACAAGGTTTATTTATATTCTGATTCTAAAATTACATTATCATGGATTAAGACTAGATCAGTCAAACTTGTTCCATATGTAGCGAATAAAGTTAAGCAAATTCAAACTTTAACGAACACCTTTACTTGGTTATATGTCAGTACCGATCAAAATTCTGCTGATTTAATAACAAGAAAAATGACAAATTTAACTTTAGATACTCTGTGGTGGCATGGACCTTCCTTCTTAAAAGATCCTGACTATGATCATTTTGATTCAAACAATCAAAATATTTGTTGTGAGGTTACAGAATTGATTGATACTGACAGTCAGTTTTGTAATACTGTTACTGTAGAAGTCAAATTACCATTTTTTACAAAATTTTCCAATCTTACAAGAATGCAACGAATAATGGCATATATATTAAGATTTATTCATAGTTTAAAAAATGGTAACGATAAACTATTAAATAATTTAAGTCCATTGAAATTACAAAATGCATTGAATGTAATTATTAAATATTTTCAAAGTATTAATTTTTCAAACGAAATCAAATATTTAAAAGAAAAGAAACCTCTTAATTCAAGTCTTATATCCTTAAATCCATTCATAGATTTAAATGGATTGTTGCGCGTAGATGGCAGGTTGCGTAATGCAGATATTCCGTTTACGCAAAAATTTCCAATTATTTTGGGAAAAAATTGTCATTTTACTAAATTGATAATTATTAATGAGCATGAAAAACTATTGCATGCTGGGCCAAAACAAGTATTAAGTAGTCTTAATCAAAAATACTGGATTATAAATGGGATTCGAGAAATAAAAAAACGCCGTGAGCAGCGGAGCCCCATCACGGAAGTCGAATTTTTCCTTTCATCTTCGGTATTGAGTGTCTACAAGCGAAATATAATTGAAAGTCCACAAGCGATTTGTAATTTTGGTGGTTTCAAAACTGATGATGAGTGTCCGGTTGATCGGGGCTTTAAAAAAAGGTTTTAAGTTTTTAAGGGCTAAATCTCAGTAAATTTCAATTTTGTGCCGATAGCAGTTAACAGCGAAAAAGCCAACACAATTCGTACGAGGGCATTTCTATCCATGCTTATCCGCCAATTGCCTTTGTGTTTTATTTTTAAATATTAAAAAAGGAACTTAAATAGTAAACTGGAAGGCTTTTATGAAGATATTTTTTCTTTCCTAAAAAATCTAAAATTTCTATTTTATAAATAATAAAAATCCAAAATTCCTAATTTATAAATAAACAGTGACTTTAATAACATTTTCAAATTACTTAATATGTATGTATTTCATTTGTTAAAAAATTGTATTCACTTTTTTTTAAATTTTTTAAAATTACTATTCGCCTACTTGTATTTAGAATAAAAGTAATGCATTTAAAACACATTTAACAATAGCATTCAATTCCGATGTAAAAATGGAAGAAGTGGGGGGAAAAGTAATGTGGACTCCCTAAAAGGTACTAGCTGGATACTAACTGAATACACGTACAAAATTTCAGCCCTCTAGGTTTCCTTAGAGAGTCTTTAGACGTGTTAGAAAACAAGCAAAAAAATTAAGGAAATATTGGCGTAAAAATCGTGGGGGTAAGGGTTAAAAGTTGAAACCCCCAAAAAACAGTGTCTGGCTATTAGCTTAACCTGTACACAAAATTTCAGCCCTCTAGGTTTATTTGGGGAGATTTTGACCCGAACGAAACTGTTAAAAAACAAGAAAAATCATGTTCTTTTGGGTATAAAAATGGTGGCGGTAGGGTTTGAAAGTCGAGACTCCCAAAAGGCACCCCCTTGATACTAACTCAATCCGAATACAAAATTTCAGCCCTCTAGGTTTATTTGGGTGACCTGTGCGAGTGGTACAAACTTCGAAAACGTCGAAAATGCATGAAATTGTAGCTTAAAAATGAGGGGGGTGGGGGTAAAATATTAAAACCTCCAAAAAGCACAACCTAGGTACGAACTTTATCAACACACCAAATTTCAACCCTCTACGTTAATTCTGGGGGCTGGGGGCCTATTAGATCCAGCGAAAACCGTTTTTCCCCCTCTACTCCCACCAAATCATCCTAGGAAGCTGAATTTTGGATATGTTGTAGATAATTGACCGAAACATTATTTAAAACCGGTTTGGAAAAGTTTTATTGCTTTTCCGCCCCCCACCACCCCCTTAAAGGTCGGGTCAGAAAAAAAATTTTCCCAAAATTTGACCCCACTTTGATAGTATGAAGTGCCTCGAAAATGAGCCCCATTTACCAAATTTCATCTCTTAACTTCCATAGGGGGGCCCTACACAAAAGGTGGCGGGAATATATATATATATATATATATATATATATATATATATATATATATATATATATATATATATATATATATATATATATATCAGACATTTTTTTTCTACATATTCGTGTTCTACGGGTCCGAAAACGGATAGCGCCCCTACTCTCGCCTCTCGCAGCTCTTATCGTATAGACTGTATAAGTCTAATTTTTCGGAGAAAATTCGACTAAAAAGGTGCTTCACAAATGCATAAAATGTTTTAGATTAAAGGCTAAATGTGCTGAACAGCTAATGGGAACGTTACCAGCATCTAAGGTAACTTCCAATAGAGTTTTTAAAATTAGTGGTTTGGATTTTTGTGGTCCTTTTGATATAAAACAATCTCGTTTAAGAAAATCCATCATAACCAAAGGTTATATTTTATTGATAACATGTTTTTACAAGGCAATTCATTTGGAATTGGTATCAAACATGACAACTGAAACATTTATGGCAGCATTCAAAATATTTATTTCTAGAAGAGGGTTACCAGCTCAGGTCTATTGTGATAATCAGGCCACATTTAAAGGAGCAGATAACCAAATTAAAGCATTGTATCAATTATCGAGTTCAAAGCAGCATCAAGATATTATTGAAAACTTTTCCGCAAATATGGGGATTAAATTTAATTTCATACCAAGCTACTCTCCAGTTTTTGGAGAATTGTGGGAAGCAGGTGTAAAAAGCACAAAGTATCATTTAAAAAGAGTGATTGGTAATTCTAAGCTTACTTATGAAGAGTTATCTACTGTGATAGCTCAAATAGAAGCAGTATTGAATTCAAGACCACTCACATCTTTATCTCAAGATATAGATGATTTATCGTGTTTAACTCCAGCTCATTTTTTAATAGGCGCACCATTGAATACTATCCCTGAACCAGATATTACTAGTATACCAACTAATAGATTAAAATTTTGGAGAGTTTGCACACAGCTGCAACAACATTTTTGGAAAAAAATGGCATTCTGATTATTTAGTTCTATTACAAAATAGACCAAAATGGAAAAAAGAATTTCCAAATGTTCAAGTTGGTATGTTAGTTCTGTTAAGGCAAGAAAATGTTTCACCATTAAACTGGCCATTAGCTAGAATCACATCAGTATTTCCTGGTGTTGATAATAAAGTACGTGTGGTTGAAGTTAAAACAAAAACAGGTACTTATCGACGTAACATTTCAAAAATTGCTATTTTGCCTATTTATTAAAAATAATGTTTACGAATTATTTATTCTAATCTTAAAATAATATTCAATTTAATATTGTTGAAATAATTTAAATATTTAATTTAATTTTGTTCTAATAATCATTTATAAAACTGATTTATTTTTTTGGAAACTTATTTTCAGTTATAATTTGAATTTATATTTCAAATACTTAATTTTCATTAATTTTCTCTTCTTAATCATATTTGTTTAAAAGGTAATATTTGATGTTGTGGTGGCTAATAGCTAATATTTTCATAATTTTTTTTTTCTTTCCTGCCCGCAGCATGTTGGAAACAATGTTCCAACATATTTTTTGATTGGAAACCATTCCAGAAATAATTTTTATTTTTTAAACAAAAACTTGTTATTAATTTAATAATAATTTAATTTTGTAGGAACCTTTGTAAAAAACATAAAAATATCTAATTTGTTTATAAAAAACTAAAAACAATTCATTATAAAAAACAATTCAAACAGAACGCACGTCTATATACATGTGCTTCATTTTTATATACCATTTTGTGGTGAATTGTAATTGATTTTTTTGTATTAATGTAAAACTATTTTAAAATCTAACAGTTGATTATAATTTCATACAACTAATTTTTTGTGCAAATAAATTGCTTATAAATTGAAAATGTTGTGTGTTTAATACCTTAAAAGGTATAATTCTTCATGCTATAACAGTCATGTCATTAACTTAGAATTTTAACAGAGTACGGCATTGTTGTCAATGTCATTTAAAATTTCTATTTTGTTTTCTCAGGGTTACCTCAAAAGTATACAACCTTATTTGTGCGTTCATATTGCTACGATTTGGTTACTCCCAATAGAGTATTATTTAAATTGAGTTCGTTGTATTTTTCTGTTAATGTCTGTAATAGTTTTAATTCTAATTATTTTCGTATTATTCTAGTCAATTGGAATTTAATAGACTTGTGATTTCGCTACCTACAGGAAATTCACTCATTTACGTTTTGTTTAGAAGCTGGACGACCGCGTCCTGAAGCGCCATACGCGGTGTACCGGCACATAATTACATAGTTTGCCGTGCATAAAATTAATTATAAATTACTAATATTAGTATGCTGGGAGAATAATCTCGGTAACAGATAACAGAGAAAAATACATGATTTTGGACTGACAATCGGATTATTATTTCTCTTATTAAGTATCGATAAATACGGAGTCAATCACACGCAACATAATTATATAATTGGTGACCAACGACGATTTGGTAATTCGTTTAAATATTTATTTATTATTAAAATATTTATAATTATATTTTGACATATTTGTTTTCAAAAGTAAAATATAATTATGCCAAAAAAGAATAATACGAAGATGACTCATGTACCAGTCACCTCAGAAAACGGTAGAGTAAATTTCATTTTCGAAAAACTACCGGAATTTGACAGAGGTGACGTGGAATTGTGGTTGCACAAATGTGATCTTTTATTTAAATTGAAGAATATTATCAATGAAGACAATAAATATTTTTTAATTACTCTCGCTCTCGAACCAGAGGCTAGTCAAGCTGTACGTCACATAATTACTGACGTGGCTATTGAAAACAAATATGAAAGAATAAGGAATGAATTACAAAATAAATATGTTATGTCAAAAACCGAAAAATTTTCTTCCTTATTTAAAACAGAGAATTTTCAGAATCTGAAACCTTCAGAGATCATTAATAAAATGCAATTTTTCGCATGTGATTTGAATTTGGAAGATTCATTCCTTAAGCAACTATTTTTTAAACATCTACCACAAAACATATTGCCTTTCTTGTATATACAAGAGAATTTGGAATGGCATGAATTAGGTAAACTGGCAGACAAAATATATGATTCTTCAAGAAAAGTTGAAATCAATGAAATCAAATTAAAAGATGAAAAACTTGAAGAATTATGTAATGAAATAAATTCCATAAAAAATAAATTGAAGAATTTAAAGAACAGGCAAAATTTCCATAGAAACAGAAAGAAAAAAGGAAATTTTGACTATTCCAAAAATATTTTTAATTCTAAATTCCATTCAGAAATATGTAAATATCACATAAAATATGGAAAAAATGCAAGAAAGTGCATTAAACCATGTTATTGGTACATTTTATTTAAAAATGAAATAATAAATGGAAATAAATTGAATCGAAACAATTACAAAATAACAAAATGTCATAAGGATTCAAAAACGAAGATTTTTTACAATAATTCCTTAAAAAAGGGGAATAATTCAAGAAACAATAATTATCATGTAAATAATGATGATAAAATGTTTAATTTTCAATCACGACATCACAGAATTAATTCAATTTTTGGTAACAATTTCAAAATGTATCATAAAAGTGATAAATGTTTTTCAAAACCATTTGTGAGTTATCCGAAAAATGGAAATTTTTTCAAAGAAAATATAACGACTTCGAGAATAATGCATATTCGCAATGATAGAGTCAATTGTCATTTAATCTCCAAGTATCCTCTTAAAATAATGGAACAGGATGAGAATTATTTTAAAATTAAATTAATAATTTGGACAAAAGTCCCAATAAAAAGCATTCAGTAGCTTGCGTAAAATAATTCTCATGAAGCAATGATAATAATTATTCAATTTATTTCTATTTTTCAATGAATTCTTATGGATAAAATTAATTATTTATTTTACTTGGATATTTTTATATGTTCTAGATTCGGATATTCAGAATTATAGAAGACATCCGGATCGGAGAAGCAGAAAATTCAAATTATTCATAAGTGAATATACATATTATTATGTATTGTAATTTTTAATACTGTTTGTGTAACAATGACATTAAATATTTAGCATTGTTATACTGGAGGGTTTTTTCATTTTCAGGGAACAATTTAGTTGGCGTCCTGAAAATTTTTCCCTTCAGCAGGAAATTTTTTTTTTTTTGAAAAGTGCCAAGATTTTTTCTTTCCGCAAGGGGGAGTAATGTACCGGCACATAATTACATAGTTTGCCGTGCATAAAATTAATTATAAATTAATAATACTAGTATGCTGGGAGAATAATCTCGGTAACGGATAACAGAGAAAAATACATGATTTTGGACTGACAATCGGATTATTATTTCTCTTATTAAGTATCAATAAATACGGAATCAATCACACGCAACATAATTATATACATGGCTTCTGACTTACCTTACCTTTCTCTTTTCGTTTATTTTTTTGTAGAAACTGGCTGATCTGCCAATTGGCAACAGAGTTTCACGTACCTTTTCCTTGATTGAATACTAATTGCCTTTTACTTCGTAATCAATCGCTTATGTGTTTGAATTTCGGCTGACCGGCAAATCCTTGATCATTTCCCTTATACAGTTTTGCTTAGCAAATCGCGTTTGCGGATTTATATTTGAGCTAACTCTCAAATTTAATAAAATATTGATTGAATTTATATTTGTCTTAGACAAATTTAGATACTTAAGATTATAATTAATTAATTATTATCACGATTATTCGGATTTATGTCTGTTTATCAGATTTTGTACAGTTTATTAATTCTTAACTTTAACTTGAAACATGCAACGAGCTTCAATCACATTCAAACTCAAGTTTAAGTCCGATATTCAGTAATTACTTTTTCTTTCCTTTTAACCGATACCGTAACTCATGTAATCTTCCTTATTCCTCAGTAAGATTGATTCAGTTTGGCGCCCTTAGTATTTACCTATGCTAGATTACAAACCACTTAACTGACTTTTATTTTTAAATTTTACCTAATCTTACTTGTTATATATAATAAAAAAAAAATTATTTCAATATTTTTTTTTTTGTGCGGGAACCATTGATGTTACATTCTTGAACGAATTTTGTACAAAAAAAAATGATTTAATTTTAAAATTTGTTACAAAAAAAAAAAAAAAAATTCATGATTTACATAATGTAAATGAAATTTGTACATTGTGTAAGTTGGAACGCACTGTACACGTTATAGTTACTAAGTGAGTTTATTGACTTTTGATTTTTTTATTGTGGTTGGTACTTATGTTTGTCAGCTGATTTTACGCGCTAATCATTGCTATTTAAACCAGCGTGGCTGGAAATTTGTTCTTTTTAAAATTTCATCTTTATCGGGTTCATTTCGTTCTGGTACAGGTAAAATAATTTTCTTTATTTCATTATTGTTGCACTGCCTCGTGGGTTCTGTAATTTTGTTAAATTGAACAATTTTTATTGCATAACCTTCGAAGGCTTTGTCATTAATCATTCAATGGCATATTTAAAATTGTTAATTTTTTATACAGTTTTCTGTTCTATTTCTGTTTTAATTCTAATGCTCTACTTTGATTGTAAATCCCTATTTAACACGAGTGATTTGCACAAATTGAGTTCAGGACAATGATTTGCACAAATTGAGTTCATTGGACTTTGGTTGGAATTCACTCTACACCTGTGACCGTGCTACAATTCGATTCATCTGCAATTTTGCCCTGGCTCGTTTCTTGACTATTATATGGAATTGTGTCGCCCTGAATTTCATAGTTGTTTGCTGCTGTGCACGTTTACTTTGTTATGCACCGAATGTTCTCCAGAAATAATTGAGTTAAGTAATTCTAAGCTCATCTTCAACACGTGTAGTTCTAACTTGAGATTCTATTAGTGCTTATTGAATTCTTTTTCGTACTGTAAATCAATACGTTGAATTCAGTGATTTTGAAATTAACTTTCGCTTTTACTAAATTCATTTTTTAATACAAATAGCAACGGTGTTTTCTTTTATTCGTTTGTAGTAACGTAGTTAATATTTTACCTTATGCTTGTAACGGCTTAGATGTATCAATCTGTTCAATTTAATTAATTTTTTTTTGGCAGTAGTCATTCATTACGCTTTTATTTTCTTATTTATTTATCTAAATTTAACTTCTCTTATTTCGTATCTGTGTGTGAAAGACTCCTGTCAATTACCTATTTATTTATCTTTTAAAAGCTAAATTCCTTTTATGTTAGTCGGTGAATATTCGTGCCTTTTTGTATAATTTTTCTTACGTAATTTATCTTAAATTTATCGACTGACATACTAGGTTAACTTTGCTTATTTTTGTAATTCGCTTTATATTTTACTTTTGTAAAACTTTTGCTTATGTAACTTCGTTTGAAAATTTTCTTCTTTTTCAAAAAACCGAACCCCTGAGATAAATTTTACAATCGATCTGTATTAAGCTAGGCATGTCACCCTGAATGTAATAATCATTTTTTATATTCAGTAATATTAAATTGTAAAAAAATTCTTAAATATTTGTTAAATCAACTTTATTAACAGGATTGTATATCTTTTGATTTTGTAATTTCCTAACTTTTATTTTTCAGATACCTTACTTTAACTTAAAAAGTTTAATTACCTAATAATATATATACAGGGTGTAAAGTAAATAACTCTCTTCCTTTTAACAGATGGTTTATCTCGGTGTATAATTGCCAAAGACATAATTTTTTTTTCGGAATTCGCTATCTGAAAAAATCCCATCCCAACCAGCTCGTCGTTTAATATAAATTTCCCTGAATACGCCTCTGACCAAACTACAGTTACTCACACCCTGTATAGTAATCTTTTTTTAAATAATAAAAAAAAATGAAAATTAGATCTTGTTTTTTTTTTACCAGGTTGTGTAAACATTCGTAGATATTTACTCGTATTACTTACTATCTATTGAACTAATATATACCACATCGTCCAAAAAAAAGTCAACACAGTTTTTCACAATTTCTGATTAAAATATGTTTATGAAATATTACTTTAGGTTTTTGCACTTTTATAGTTTTTGATATCACAAAACAACATTACGTCTGTTACAAAACACATAACTTTGACAATATAAAAACAGCATTACACAATATTGATTTAGCGCTATGAAAATCACGAAAAATTTAACTAAATGGCCAATTGATACACTGTTTTAACCACTTATACACTTATATAGAAAACTAAACATGGTACAGCATGGAGCATAGTGTTACAATAATCAAGTTTTACTTGACATCCTCCATCAATCGGTTTAATAATAACAAACAAATTACATTAAAAACAAAATTTATAAACTGCACTAAAAATTCAAAACACAAAAAGATGAAAAATTACAATTTCGCAAAAGAAAATTCCTTTTGGTTGTTAGTAACTTTTTAAAAATCAAAAACATTTTTCTTTTGATTATCAACAGACGAGAAAATGAATTTTAATTGTTGCGTCCATAAATGTAATAAAAATAGTATTAGTAGCTATTAGCCTATTATACACATACGTACAACACAATACACATACATACATAGTTTGCAAGCTATGAACTATGAAATAAAAAATAAGAAACAAAGAGACAAATATATTATCTGACAATGAAAGACACCAGTATCTGTCAAAAGCCATAAAAGTTATTTATTGTTAAAACTTAAAAAAAAAATTTTCGAAGGCTTGAGATCATCAATTCATCATTCATCAACACTCGACCATTAATAAAAAAAATATCAATGTCTTTCATACACATACACACATAAGTAAGTATCGGATCTATGTGTGCGTGTATAATATAAACAATACATACAATCCAGCAACTTCGAGAAGAAAATTTGCTAGCAATAAAATTTTAAAAATTATGATTGGCTGTTAATAATAAAGGACAACGAATATGGCAAATCAGATAAATTCATCTTTGTCTAGCTGACCTAATTTCAAAAGTCGGATTTACATACAAAAAAAAAAAAAAAATCGTGCAGAAATGAAATACATTGAGAAACTGATGTTTAAAGTTTTTAAAACAAATTTTTGGGGAATAATAAGCAATAATTAATAAAATAAATTTGTTTAAGACACTTATGATGCATATATTAAACATTTTTAAATTAAAATTTAACCATAAGTTTGAAAATAAACGCAAAACAGGAACAAAAATTGATTTATCTGAATTAAATATATATTTTTTTTCTCTATTTGATTAAATATTTACATTTGAATTAAGCTTAAAGGTAAGTAGAATTATGACAGAATAGGTAGCGCATTTAAATCGAAATATATTTTAAATATACCTATTGTATTTGAAAAATCAAAATTTTTTTTTTATTTCTTAAACTAAAAATTAGTATAATTTTAACAAAAAAAGTCATTATCTAATAAAATAATATTAATATGATTCTTCACCACTACTGCCGCTTTCTTCAACCGTATCATAATCAGATGAAAACTCTGAATCCCCTACATTTATTATAAATTCATCGTAACAATTTTCCATTATACAATCTCTTTCCCAAAATGTTTTTTCTATTTTTAGGATATGATTAACATACCCAACCCAGTCTTCCTTTGTCACCGTCTGAAATGCCTCTTTTGTCAACTGTAATAGCTTTGACAATGAGAAGTCGCCACCTACATTTCTTTCACGAAAATACCTTTTTATTTTTGCCCAAGCCATTTCTATGGGATTGATTTCGCAATGGTATGGGGGAAGACGTAATACCTCGTGGTCATTGCTTTTAATTATATCATCCACTTCATATTGTTTTTCCTTTTTTTTATTTTGTAATATTAATTCAAACAGTTCGAATTTTCTCATACTCTCACTGAACGCGACATTATTTTCTTTTAGCCACCCTATCATTTCGGATTTTGTAGCTGATTTTGTTGGAGCTTTATTTAATTCTTTACCATGATAAGGGGCGTTGTCCATTACTATTATACATCGTGGTGAAAGATTGGGTAAGAGTATTTCGCGGATCCATTTAATAAAATTTGCAGAATTCATTTGGCCGTGGTAGTCTCCGGTGCTACTATTTGACTTAAATACTAATAAAGTATTATCTACCCAGCCATTGATACTCCCGGCACTTACAACGATGAGTCTGTTGGTTGAATTGCCTTCTATTACACCCGTCACGGCTTCACTTCTCCAACACTTTTTAAAAGTTAAATTGGAATCGATCCAAGTTTCGTCTAAATAGACGATTTGGCGACCTTCATCTCTATATTCTTTAATTTTTTTTAAATAATTTCCTCGCCAGGCAATTATATTCGGCTTCTCCATTAACAATGTGCGTTTGTTTACGCATTTACGCCAATAAAATTGCATCTCATGCAAAATTTTCCTTAATGTCTCACGTGAATAAGTAAAATTTATTTTTTCTTTTAAAATTGGTAATAATTTTAGCACTGAAGGTACTATTTTTTTATTAAGATAAAAATCTTCAATTGTTCTTAGAATCACTCCTCGATCAAAGTCGTCGACACAGCAAACATGACTTTCTTTTACTTTTTTTTTTCTCGGAGAGGATAAAGCCATCGACGGATCATTTAAGGAGCGAATATTTCCTTCCCGTTTGATTCTATATACAGTGCTCTCTGATGTCTATAAAGAAAAAAAAAAAGAAAAAAACTTTTAAGGACAAGAAATTTATTATTAAGTGGAAATGAATTATAACTTACACCACAATACTGGGCTGTTCTTTGGACGCTCTTACTTAAATCGTAAAACAAACGATTATTTACTTTTTCATTTTCACATGTTTCTAAAACATTCAAAATTATTTCACGCCCTTGGCTATGAATGATTTTACCTTTTTTGTTGTTTGGCATTTTAAAGAAAATTAGCAAAATTAAAATAAACTAAAATAATGCTAACAGAACTACAACAAATACTAAAGAAAACTAAAATAAATATAGATAAATACTATAAATACTATAAATACAAAAAAAAAAAACTAATGCTACATATGCTACTATGGAAAAACGAACAAAAAATAATAATACTAAAACACAACGAAAGACAGGAACAAAATCAAACATGAGACGTACGAAATTAAGCAAACATTTAAAAAAAGGCTTGATACTCTAATAACTTTCCGGCAAAATGGATATATTGTGACACTTCAATAGCAAACAGTTACCGTAGTGACTGTAATTTTAGAGCAGTTAGGAACAATGTAATGGCTGATCAAACATACCTCGTTTTATTTTTGCTAGTCGATCATATTATCATATCGAAAACCACAATATAAAGAAAAAAAACATCCAACATCCATTTATACCAACAACTCAATTTTATTATAGGTTTATTACTTATATAAATTATCTGCATATTACAATTATTTCACCTATACTGAAATTTGTTATAAGTTTCGTGTACAAGTTTACGCATTCAGTTTTATGGAAATAAAATATGGGAAAGTACAAAATTATGATTTTGTACATACTTTTTTATCTTACTTACATGCACTCACGTAGGAACTTTAAAAACGATGTTTAACTATATTCACTAAATATTTTGTTCCAGTGTAAAACTGACTTGTAAAATTTTATTGCCCTTATTGTCAACTCAGATTTGCTATATTGTACATATAGCATTGTACGAATAAAATAAAACAAGATCTTGTTTGCTTATTATTATAAAGTCAGTATTATATGATAACAATTTATTAACTATTTAAATTTATAAATAGGTACCTACATAGGTATTTTTATAGTATGTACACAATAACAAAAACTGAAATGTAAAAGATTTGTGATTGTATAATCAAATTGTAATATACATGGTAACTAAAACCTGATTAGCACGTTGACGGTTATAACTTATAATGACGAAACGCCCAGTTAGTACACTATTTTAACAATTAGTTAATACATTTTATATGGAATTATTGATGCGGTACAGTGTTAGGTCCGATTTACATTAACGCTCTGTTCTCACTCCGATATCACTCCGCTCCAGGTTCGATAAAATATTCTTACACAATAAACAATGAGTGTATTCACATCATCGCTCTGATATCGGTCCGATATCAGTCGCGGTTCGCTCCCGTTTCAATGCCACTCCAATATCAATACCACCAGGTAATATTTTATTGGAGCGATATCAGACTTGTTATGGCTTGTACCTATAGTGTAAACACTTTTTTTATTCCACTCCACTCCGCTTGCATTCAGTTGTTATGAAAAGATATTTGTCGAATGGGTACCAGCATGATATCAGCACTGTAATGTGAACACAACAAGATTATATCGAATCGGGAGCGTAATGATATCGGAGTGAGAGTGGAGTGATAATAATGTAAATTGGGCCTTAGTGGCAGTTAGTCAAGTTCCATTTGACTCTTTACAGCATCTACTACTATTAAGGTGTTAACATATTATTATTCTGTTTTTCAAGAAAATTTTAAAATGCTAGTTTAATACTGACTTTATAATAATTATTTTAAAAAAAATTTTAATGTTTATTTTTGTTAGGCACCTATATGGAGAAGGCAATACTAATATGTACATATATGTGATGAATTCATCAAGTGTGTATTCCATACGCTATAAGTTAGAGTTCTTTAATGATTAATGATTTTCACTTCAGGATAAAATATAGGACATAACATTATTTACAGATTATTTTTAAAAAAAAATGATAAATATATTAGACAATGTTACTTGTGCGTGTGTTACTACGTAATAATTACGTGTAATTCGTTTCGCTATGTCTCTTAAAGAAATATATAAACTTTGGTGTACAATAGTTGTTAAAAGGACCTTAACTTCATTTTAAAAGATCTTTCTAACACTATCCTGCGCCACAGGGTATTTCTATTGGAATTGCATTTTGGAAAATATTTCATTTACTGTTAATTATTTTCTATAAATTACTTTTAAATTTTCGAAAATTTGGTTGCTTATATCTCTGAAACTTATTGAGACAGATTAGCTGAAATAATTTTAATTGAGTGTTTTTAATAAATATTAGTGCCTGTAATTTTTCTGACTTTTTGAATAACCAATTTAACATTTTTCGGTAGAAAGAAAAAAAAAGTTTTAACCTCAGCATTTTGTAAACAGAGTTAAAAATTAATAAAAAAATGGTAAAAGAAACCTTTATTTTACGAATAATTTCTAGCGATACTCCATACAATGGGGTAAGTTTTAAAAATGTTTTAATTTTAATCTCCACTTTCTAATACAAAATGAACCAACCTACATCAAGCAATTATAAGTTTTTAAATTTTTCTTCGGAACCCTAAAAAGATACTTAAATGTGACTGATAATAGTGATAATTGTACTACGTACATAATATGTTTGTGTGTGTTTTGTCTAGCAGATATATTCCCATCATAATAAAATCGGCCATCAAATGCAAACATGTTTTGGATCGTTTCAAGGATAATAAACATTTTGTGATTTTCAAATATGTATGATTATAGGTTTGTTCCAGCATGCTATATTTGACAGTACGTCTGTTTACAAGCACCAAATTACAAACTTGTTATTGACTGTCTAAATTGTCGAAGGATTTTTGAATATATGTAGTGTTTTTCTTTTACTTATTGCTATTTCTATCTTTTTCCGGTTTAAAGACAACGGTTTACAGGTTAACTGTTTAATGTACAGAAATTGAAAATTTCAAACTAGATAAACAAATTTTATAAGTATAATTATTAATAGAGATTTAAAAAAAAGAAAAAAATTAAAGAAATTAATTTATGTTTTCAAGATAATTATATTAAAAATGTAGGTTAACAAAATTTCGAGCTACACGCATAAATTTTATTTTAACATGTCTTATTACTGAAATTCTTATAAACTGAAATACAATTTTATTTAATACTTAGAGTGTTACTTTATGATATTCCATATTTGTTTTATTTATTTATTTAATTTTAGTGAAAATATAAACGATATGAGTGATATGAGGAAACAACTCTGATTTTCACTATTCATCTCTGCTGAAACAGAGAACGAAATAATTCGATTATTATTTCATTACCAAAAAATTCGAATTAAAAGTTATACTTACGACACTGTGGAAGAAGACATTATGTATTAAATGCCAACAATTGTTTTTAAATATACCAGCACTAGGTACATTACAAACATGTTTGTGACTTGTTTATTGTCGTGCATGGGCATAAATAAATCATATACATGTTTTATACTTTGTCGAAAAATGGATGTTGGGACAAACCTAGTATCAGTTGTCCTTACATTTTAAATAAATATATGACCCATAAACTGCCACTGACATAGGTATACTCGGTATACTACTAACCCAAATATTATAAAGTTTTTTGTAACAGTAATCACATATACGTACATAAAAATTTAAGAAAGATTCTAAATAGGTAACAGATTGTTGAAAATCAATTTTTTTATAGAAACTTTTGAAATCTTTAGTGTGCAATATACTTATATTTTCTTTACTTTTGTATCAATAGGTACAAATTTAAAATGAAAGGTTAACAAGAAAAACTAATATTTATCTTATTTTTGGAATAATAAAAAAATATTCCCTTAAAGAAACTGCATTACCTGTGAGTATTTGTATGATTAACAAGTAGACAGTATCTACTAAACAAAAAAATAATACTATAATGTTCGGTATAATTTTCAACTTGGACTTGTTAATTAACTATAATAATTGTTTTTATCTATTTTAAAACATAGTAATTCATTTAATTTATAATTAACTACTATAAATATTTCAAATTTTAATTTTTTTTAACTTATGCTGAACTAAATTTTGTATTTTGGTATGAAATATGAGGTGAAATTGTTTTGCTACAAATTTTGTTCAAATTTTTTTGGACGCTGCTGTACAGGTATTTTCAAAAGATTCCATAAATGAGTACATAAACATATTTTGTTGACAAAAAGTTCAACATTCAAAAAACCAAAAACAAAACATAAGTTAGGCAGTCAGAGCCTGATTAAGGTTTTTTTTCTTGGGGCCATTTTTTAACACGTTTTTGACGATCAAATATTTCTGAAATGAAACTTGATCGGGACAAATTAACTAGCAAAACTTAATTAGTAAAATGAGACCTTTCTCCCCTATTTTTTCGGAGAGTTATATATTTTACACCCTGTATATATATATATATATATATATATATATATATATATATATATATATATATATATATAATATATATATATATATATATATATATATATATATATAATATATATATATATATATATATATATATATATATATATATATATATATATATATATATATAAGAACGACAAAACAGTTCTGTATTAATAATGAACCTATTGAAATAGTTAATAAATTTAACTACTTAGGAGTAGTTTTTTCTAGTTCTGGTTTGTATACTGAAGCCGCACAATATAATATTAAAAAGGCAGTAGTCACTTCTTCAAGTCTTCGAGACTTGTTAATCAGAACTCAGTGTAACTCGTGGGAATCTAGAATGGCATTGTTTAATTCCATCGTTTCCTCTACGCTATTCTACGGAGCACAAACGTGGTGCCCAAGATATTTAAATTTAATTGACAAAGTCCAAAGCAATTTCTTTAAAATTATCTTATGTCTTCCTCGTCATACAGCTCACTATCTGATTAGAGCAGAAACAGGAGAACTACATTTAGGTGTTTCAGCATTTCGAATTTTATATAATTGGTGGATTAAACTATTACGAACCTCAGATGATAAGTTACTAAAACAGTGTTACTTAAACATGATTAATTTGGACAACTCCTCTGAAAATATTTACAAGTTTAATTGGGCAACCCAATTCAAAGATTTATTAATAAAGTTAGGTTTTGAATCAACTTGGAGTTCGCAAAACGTATCGGTAGCTTGTGAGATGCGTAACAGAATTATTGATATATACAACAAAACATTAATAGAAGAAGATCAGAGCCGAATCTTAGTATCTTCATATAATACTATTTATAAATATTTTACACCAGGCCTTGATCGCCAATATTTGAATCTTCCAATAAATATGAACAAAATTAGAGTTATTACACAATTACGTTTAATGGGGAGTCTACAAATAAGATTTTATATCAATAATACATTTTACAATTGGAATCCACTAGAATATTGTACAGTTTGTAACCTTAACGAATTAGAAACGCTGGAACACTTTTTATTAAGATGTCCAATCCTTCAGCCAATAAGAAATGCTTTTTTCTTAAAATATATATCTAATGACAGTGAATTTGTCCTACCAAAACTCTTGTCAAACTTAAATGTTAAAAAAGTAACAGATTTATATAATTTTTGTTGCAATGCACTTAAAACACGGAGTTTTGCACTGGGTTGTTGAATACTTATGTTAGTTTTGTCGGCTACTGCTATTCTTTTTTCCAGTAAATTTATTTATGTCATTTAACTAAGTATTTTTTTCACGAGAAGCATGTTTATCTGTGTTTACTTTTGTTACCACCATTAATATGCTACTATAAGTATAATAACAGTGTTTACTGGCCTTACAATTACAATTGTAACATTAATTTAACATTAATTCCGTTTTATTCATCAAATGTATACTGTATACTTTTAATGGCTATGCTACCTGTAACTGTAATTTGTACAATGTTTATTCTATTACAAATAGGTACTACCCCTGTAATAACTTTTTTGTTAAATACAGATTTTTTTATTTTTTTTTTTTATTTTTTTATTTATTATTATTATTATATAAGAACGACAACACACACTGAGTCAGCAGATACGTAACTTAAACCAAACTCTCTTCACTTCCACAGATATCATATTTCATTTATTGCAATTTCAACATTTAGCATTTCTGTAATTTTTGTAATTCTATATTAAAGAAACTTTACGTACATTTGTATCAACATTTCCTGCCCATGTGAATCTATATCAGCATTTGTTGTGAGAAATCATAAGGTTGTTTCTTTTGTATTCTGCGCACCCCGCAAAGTTATATATATAATTAATAAATTGGAGAGAGATGACACTGACGTCATTGCTAAATTAAAAAATTATACTATATCATTGTAATATTTCCTTGAAGTGTCTAATGTCTAAGGAGGTATGACAAAGATAATTAAATAAGATGTGTTCTATGAGTGACTGGAACCATCGAAATTAAAAAATATACTTTACATATAACCGATTGCGCATGTGGTATTGTATTTCACTTAAATTCTCAACCAAACCAAACTCGACAAGTACCCCTCACACAAACGGCGCAGTAAACGCAGGTATTGAGCTTGAAACGTTGGTATCGGAGAATACGATACATAACGTACCTCCTAGTTTAGTTAGTAATAATTTAAATTTAAATTCGATAGTAATTCAAAAGAACCATAATAACAAAATGACTGAATTATCAGGAATTACACAAATATTAGAAGCTTTTAAGATCCCAGACCCAATCAAAAATTTTTTTATAGAAAATGTAGAGGAAATAATAAGTTGTGTTAGTATGGAGTGGAGCGAAAGTTACCGAAAGATGTGGGTAAGAGCAGTAAGGAATAAAATTGTTGGCGAAGCTAATGAGGTGTTAAATATGTATGGAACACCAATAGATTGGCCAACAATAAAAAATAACCTTATATCTCACTACGAAGATAAAAGGAACGAAATAACTCTTGTTAGAGACTTGCATAATTTAAGACAAAATAGTAATCAAAAAATGGAAGAAGTTTATGCCCAAGTCATTGAAATTCTTTCATTATTAGTAAATTTCGTAAAACTAAGCGAAACAAATCCAGGCGTAATCAAATCAAAAATAACTCTATACCAGACATTATCAAAACACGTATTCTTAGCAGGATTAAGAGAACCAATATGCTCAATAGTTAGAGCTAGAAACCCTGAAACTATTCAGGCAGCCTTTGAATACGCGATTAAAGAGCAAAATATTCATTACCACCAGAGATGAGCCGTAACACAAATTACAAAGAGGACATCCCAAAACAAACCACTTGCTCCCAGACTAACCATACCAACTTATAACCACATCACAATACCCCGAACACAATTAGTCCAACAAAAACCATTCTTCCAACCACAACAATACTATACGTAACCACAACAACATAACTCACAACCGCAACAACTCAACTCACGCCTACAACAATACAACCCGTGAACACAACGAACGTACTAACCGACACCTATGAACATAGGAAGTAACCAGATCAGTATCCGAAGACCAAATCCTCACCAACAAAATAGACCTAACTTCTTCCAGTCACAAAGTACACCGACATTTACCAGCAAAGAATTACATAACCTAGAGACCCAAGAAAATCAGAACTATACTAGCTTGGACGAATATTTAACTGACTATGAAACTAACCAACAAACTGATTATACTACCGAGAATCCTATCCTATCAGACGACGGCAACTTCTACAACTTACGAACTAGACGATCAAAATTTTCAGTCGAGTTGGGAGAGCAACTCGAGTACGTAGACAGTAATATTCTTGGTTCCACTTTACCCTATATCCACATATCCAATGCACATGGACCACCATTAAAATTCCTGATAGACACAGGTTCCTCAAATTCCTTCATTAATCCCGAACATATTTAAGCTATGCTGGAGTTCCAACTCGTTTTCAGCGACTATTGTGCAGTCATCGGCAAACAGAATATGCGATATGTAACTGTTATTTAATTTTACTCCCATAACTCTGTGTTCCTCAAAGAAAGTTTTTAAGTCGCTGAGAAATAATATGAATAACAGTGGACTCAATAAAAATAAATATAGATAAAACTAAAATAATGACATTTCGCAAGAGAGGTAGAGCACAAAAAAATAAATTTTATATAAATAAGGAAAAAATAGAAGAAGTGCAAAATTTTAATTATTTGGGTGTTATTTTTTCCAATTTGGGCTTATTCTTATAACAAACTGAAAATGCAATAAAAAAAGGCAAGTTGGCTATTGGCAGTGTTAAATCAATTCTGGTCAAAACTAAATGTAACTCATGGCAATCAAAAATTAAATTACTTGAAACAATAGTGCAAACAACATTATTATACGGGGCCGAAATATGGTCACTAAGACATCTTAACTCACTGGATAAGGTTCAGAGTGCTTTCTTTAAGTCAGTTCTTTGTTTACCTAGATCGACACCCCATTACCTTATCAGAAGTGAAATGCAAAGGACAAGTCTGGCAGTAATTGCTCTGAAATTAATTTTGAACTGGTGGGAAAAGCTTCTAAAACTGCCAGAGCAAAGGCTTCTCAAACAGTATTATAGGCGTCTATTACATTTAGACGAACAAGATCATAACACTGTTAAATACAATTGGGTTTCTCAGCTGAAGCCAATTCTCAGTGATTTGGGTTTTAGACATTTGTGGCAACGGCAAGACTCTCAATTAGTGAAGAACGATAAATAAACCATTTTGTCAAAATTTAACGAAAAATGCTATTATGAAGATCAAAGTAGAATACTGAGTTCTAGTTATAACACATTATACAAATATCTAAATTTTGAAGATAACGAATATATAAAGTTAAATGTAAGCATAGACAAATTAAGAGTAGTAGCACAATTGAGGCTAATGGGTACATTCCAAATGCGATTTGTGGTAAACGGGTTAATTTACACTTGGTTGACAGATGAAATTTGTAAAATGTGCAACTTGAAAGGAAATAAATATCTTGAACACTTCATGCTGAGATGCCCAATTTTACAACCAATACGCCAGGCTTCTCTTTCAGCTTATATAAATAATTCTTCTGAAAATGTTTTAGCTGATCTGCTATCAACCATCCACAAGCATAAAATGATACAAATATATTTATTTGTCGTAAATGCTTTAAAATTAAGAAGCTTTATATTAAATGAGTAAAATCTTGTAATGAGTAAAAGCTTGTGAAAGACTGAAATTTTAATTTTGAATAATTGTGGTTTTAATTCTAATATTGATAATTGTTTTTAACTTAAATTTTAATTTTAGTTTTTTGTTTCATAGTATTAATTTATTTTATTAATTTAAAATTTTAGCTTATTATTATGCATGTATTTTTTTTTAAATTAATATTATTTATACCAACCTCCCTGTAATACGAAAGTTAAATACAGAATTCTATCTATCTATCTATCTATTAATCCCGAACATATCCACCCAGATCAAACTTATAAAACTCATCCCGTCCATATTAAAGCTTTGCTAGGCACACATACTATTGACATTAGAGTAGAACTACCAATATTTAATGAATTCAATCAAGAAGGTACACTAGAATTTTTGGTACTTAGGTTTCATGCATATTTCGATGGTTTACTAGGACTAGATGCACTTAACCACTTGCAAGCTAAAATAGATGTCCCAAACAAACAACTAATTACACCTTTTTCAATAAATAGACTTCTGTTCAAACTCAATTTAACTAGTGGTATTCATACGATCGAAGCAAGCAGTAAACAAATCATGAAACTGCCAATCGATATACAGTGTGGTGATGTACTACTACCTGAAACAAAAATTTCAAACAAATTTCTGATTCCACCAGGAGTTTACCATGCAAAAGATTGGTACATGGTAGCTCCTGTAATCAATTTAACTAATCAAAATCAGAAATTTCTAATTGAACAACCACTTAGGGTAGAGTTACTAAATTACGAAATTGTAGAATACAACATGCAAATTTAACAAGAACACTTCCTCCTATTGAGACACTAATCAGGACTGCCCACCTAAATACAGAGGAAAAACCGGAAATTATTAAACTTTGTAAAGCCTACGAAGACATTTTCGTTAAAGAGGGACAAGACTTAACATTCAAAAATAAAGTCAAACATGAAATAAAAACTGTTGATAACTTACCAGTCTCTACACGATCTTATCGGTATCCTCACACTCATAAGGAAGAAGTCCAAATCCAAATCGATAAAACAAGGGATAATAAGACCAAATTGCTCCCGTTGGAGTCACCCCATATGGATACTCCCAAAGAAAATAGACTCGAGCGGAAAATAAAAATGGAGGCTTATCGTAGCTTATAGGAAGCTCAACGAAAAAACAGTAGACGATAAGTATCCATTGCCCAATATATCAGATATTCTTGATAAATTAGGGAAATGTATGTACTTTTCGACATTAACGGCCATTTTGATAATAATTGTCTTAAAGTGACTTTAGTTAAAGCGACTTTAAAATTTTAATTTAACTTTAAAGTTTTTCATTTTCATAAAAAATTATAGTGCAACTTTAGTTAAAGTTAAGGAACTAAAAAATAACTATAGCAACCTATCGTTTATTTACTTACTATGTATCGCTGTTATATAAAAATAGTATATTCCAAATGTCCCTAATATAATATTCCGAAATATGGATTTTCAATTCTTTGCTTGATCTAAACGTTTGAAAAAGTTCTTGGTGTGTCCAATCAACAATATTTGTTGTACGCTGCTTATATATTTTTGGTTTTCTAATAATTAAGAAATCATTTTCAGAGTCACTACTACTTGATAATGAAGACGATGTGATCATTTTAAAAATATTTTCTTTTTGAAATAATAATTATCTCTTTAATAATTAAACTATTTATTCGGTTTTACTTTGACAGTTAGGTACGTTAAAGTCAGTAAAGTTCACTAAAGTAACTGATACACTGACTTTAATTTAAAGGACCTTTAAAGTAGTAAAATATGATTATGAAATAAAATTTTTACTTTAAGGTAAACTTAAAGTTAAAGTATTCTTAAAGTTAATTATGAAAATGGCCGTAGATCTCACATCGGGCTTCCACCAAATAGAGGTGCACACCCGGGACATTGAGAAGACGGTATTTACCGTTGAACACGGCCATTACGAGTACGTACGAATGCCGTTTGGCCTGAAAAATGCCCCAGCCACATTCCAGCGTGTGATGGATAATGTGTTAAAAGACTTACAAGGCACCACATGCCTTGTATACATGAATGATATTATAGTTTTCTCAACTTCTCTTCAAGATCATATCACAAGCTTACGAAAGGTCTTTGATAGATTAAAATCCGCTAATCTAAAAGTTCAGCTTGACAAAAGCGAATTTTTGAGAAAAGAAATAGCCTTTCTTGCCATATCGTATCCGAACGAAGTATTAAGCCAAACCCGGACAAAATTAAAGTGATTAAGAACTTCCCTATACCTAAAACGCAAAAAGACATCAAAGCTTTCCTTGGTTTATTAGGATACTACTGCAAATTCATAAAAGACTTTGCTAAAGTAACAAAGCCAACGACCAAGTGTCTTAAAAAGGGATAATCCGTAAAACACACTCCGGAATTCATAAAATCATTTAATTTGGCTAAAGATCTCCTAACGCATGACTCCATATTAGCGCACCCAGACTTGAGTAAAGAGTTTATTCTAATCACAAACGCCAGTAACGTCGCTATTGGCGCAGTTCTGTCTCAAGGTCCGATTGGTTAAGACCATCCAATCTGCTATGCATCCCGTACTCTAACGGAAACAGAACAGAATTACTTTACAATAACCTTTTAAGCTCATTCAATTCTCAAATAGGAAATAAAATTAAGACAAACGAGGACAATTTTGAATACATACAATACATTTACCAGATAACCTATAACTTAGACCTCTTATATTCACACTTATCTGAAATAGCTCAGGCCGTAAACCTGGCACGACTTCATATTTTACCTACATCAATACTACTATAAAGTGAACTGAAACATGCCCACAAAATACTAAAAATGCAGAAAATACCTATTCAGTCTCTGGAACAAATATACGAAATACTAAAACTTCAGGCTTATTATAACGGTACTATTATAATATTTAACGTCCAAATACCTTTGTTTCAAGCACATACTTACAAACTGAATCGTCTAGAACCCCTAACTATAAAAAATAAAACTATCCTGATTTCCCATCCATATATCCTGAGCAGTAAATACTTGAACTATTTTATGAAAAAGGAGTATCTACGCCTAAACGAAATCTATATATGCGAAAAACAAGATACTATAGCCGTCCCTCAACCCGATGAATGTTTCAATAACACGCTTCGTGGCATGCCTGGCAACTGCGTATATGAAGAATACGGAAACAGGGTCGAAATCAAACAATTAACATTTCAACATATCATAATGAAAAATGTAAATAACCAGTCAATATCAACAACTTGTGAAATCGATCAGAGAGCAATCACTGGATCCGCTCTCATCTATTTTTGCAACTGCACCGTCACAATTAATGAAATAACTTATGAAAATAAAGAATCAGTCTACAAGGAACCATTGTACGTTATACCATTGTACAGCTCAAAAATTAACGAAACCAAAGTAATGCCGAAATGGGATCTACAGAAATTAAAACAATACCATATTGAAAATCGCCAGCAAATAAGGGAAATCAAGTCCTTCAATACCATACATACACTAAGCCTATACGTCATAACTGGATTTATCATCGTAGCGGTCACTATCTACGCCATTTGGGAACATAAGAATAAGCAGAAAACCGAAGCGAGAATCACATCCGTCCAACCCGTCGTTCTAGCAGAAGAGCCAAAGCTCATCTGGCCTACGGTTGCGACTAAGGGAGGAGGAGTTAAGAACGACAACACACATTGAGTCAGCAGATACGTGACTTAAGCCAAACTCTCTTCATTTCCACAGATATCATATTTCATTTATTGCAATTTCAACATTTAGCATTTCTGTAATTTTTGTAATTCTATATTAAAGAAACTTTACGTACATTTGTATCAACATTTCCTGTCCATGTGAATCTATACCAGCATTTATATATATATATATATATATATATATATATATATATATATATATATATATATATATATATATATATATTATATATATATATATATAAAGCATATATATCAGCATATATATATATATATACATATATATATATATATATATATATATATATATATATATATATATATATATATATATATATATATATATATATATATATATATATATATATATATATATTAGGGATGTTATGGATATGAAATTTCACATACGGATTCGGATACGGATATTTAAAAACATTTTTTTCGGTTTCGGTTACGGATAAATAATAATATTGGATAATGTTTCCGTTACGGTTACGGATAATTGCTTTTAGTGAACATTTTTGTTTTAGGAAAACGGGGAAGATTGTACCGAAAAAAGTGAAAATGTCTTTCTCTCCAACTGTGAATCCAAGAAATCTAGAAAGATTATATATGGTAACATTTACTAAGAATTTTCAACTAAAATCATTTCGGATAACTTAGATAATTTTAAATGTTTAGATAAATTTGAGTAAATTATAGAGCGTAATTGACTCCCATAGTAATAAATAGGCTGAGTGTATACAAACGTTTAAGTAAAATTATCGTTTAAGTAAAGTTAACGTTTAAGTAAAAGGCATTTATGTATTTTTATGAAAAACCAAAATAAATATATTTATTTTTTTAATATTTTTTCTCGAAAATAATGAAAACTTCTAGCTACTGATTACAGAACCCTGACTTAATGCATATCCAATACGCACTTAGTTATATTTTTCTTTAAAAAAAATATTAATAAAAATTTCTTCAGTATACTTTGTAATTATATTTTTTTATTCCCCTGAATAAATATATAAATCCACAAATTTCAATTTTCTTAAAAAAATTATTGATTAACCAGAGCTCTTTTACGAAGATGTAATTCCACTGGATAGCCAGTTGATGTGCGCATCGTAATCGTCGAATCAAATTCGAGATCTTCTAGTTTGACATTAGTTGTTAAATAGTATTTTCGTAATAAGCCACAAAGGGTTACTTTCATTGTCATAAAAGCATACTTTAATCCTAAAATTATACAATTGGGTATTATAGGTAATTTTTGGAAAAAAAATTCAATTTACCAATACAAATTCTTGGACCCGCTGCAAATGGTATATAACAATGGGAATTTCGATTTTTTATTTCCTCTGGCAGAAAATGTAATGGATCAAATTTTTCGGGAGTTTTCCAATGTTTTGGATTCATATGTAAATGTTTCACCGAAATTGTGACTGTACATCCTTTTGGAACTGTGCAGTTAGCTAAAAAATATTTTTGAAAACATGTAAATACAAATTCCAGTTATGAAATAAGGGATACACTAACATAATTTATATTCTTTATCGACTTGACGTTGTAATATATGTACTGTGGGAAACATGCGCAATGTTTCCTTGATTACCATTTCCAAATATCGTAATTCGCATAAATCTTCCAGAGTGATATCGCGATCGGAATCACCAAAAACACGGTAAATTTCGTTATAGGCCTCTTTTTGAACATCTTGATGCATGGCTAACAGTAAAAGTACCATTGAGTTTGTTATTGCTGTAGTTTCAGAACCCTAAAAAACTCGTTAATTAATTAAGTCCAGAACTTCTCAGTTAGTTTTGTTGATATATACCGCAATTATAAGTGTTTGAAGTTCATCTAACAAATCCTGGTTTGTAAACGTCGGATTGGTTTCACGGATTTCCATAAAATGATCTAAAAATGCTTTTTTCTGTGGTCGTTTATCGTTCATATCTTTACTTTTGCCATTTGAAAGTGTTTCATTTTTTTTGAGAATTAATTTTCGATTTTCGAGAACCTAAAAATTTATGTCACAAAATCAGTAGCTCGGTCTTATTGTATGTCACGGTGGCCACTTTTTCTTAAGCCTAAATTTCCCTAATTTTTCCCGGTTTTCCAGACAATATTTGAGTTTTTCCTGACTTTTTAATTTTTTCAACAGAATCAAAATTTTTAAGGTTACAGGGTTAGAAGCTCAAAAAAAGACACATTTTCAATAATTTTTTTCCAAAGAAACCTTATATGCAATCCGTCTGAAACCTTATACACTTTATTAGGCATTCCTTTAGCAATCCAAAGAAATTTTAATTTCCTTTTTTCCGATGACGATGCGTTTTATTAGTGAAACTGTAATCTTTTTGCAAAAAAAAATCGAAAAATCCCAATTTGATTTTGTTATTCTTGTCTGTAAAAAAGGGTTGAAATTTAAAGGGAGTTAATTTTAGCGAATTTCCATTCTGGAAATTCAGCTATCACGGTCGGTCTGATGCGCGACTTGAGCCCGGGACTATAACAGAAGTATGTTTTGAGGTCCCTAGATTCCGAAAATTATATTCACTAAAATTTATATATATATATATATATATATATATATATATATATATATATATATATATATATATATAAAATATTTTGTAAGTAGGTAATATACATAGGTACCCTTGTTACATATTTTTCGAATCACACTTTATTGTTGTTGTCATCTTTTTTATTAAAAGTCTTTATATTACAATTGGCTTATTGTTTAAACTTTATATATTTATCGCTTATAAAATTATAGATTTAGTTTCTGTTGATTATTTATAAAAATACTTGATTTTTAAATTTGGTCCTAAATTTTTCTTTATGTTTTATTGTTAAAATTATTTATTTATTATCGGTGTTATTTTATTATGTTTGTTATTGTATCATAGTAGCCATCAGCTTATTTAAAATGAGTTATGTATGGCTTTGCGGCTTTTAAACTCAATAAACGTATTATTATATATATATATATATATATATATATATATATATATATATATATATATATATATATATAATACGTTTATATATATATATATATATATATATATATATATATATATATATATATATATATATATATATATATATATGTGTTCTTTTTGTATTAGAAAGTGGAGATTAAAACATTTTTAAAACTTACCCCATCGTATTGAGTATCGCTAGAAATTATTTGTAAAATAAAGGTTTCTTTTATTTTTTATTAATTTTTAACTCTGTTTACGAAATACTGAGGTTAAAACTTTTTTTTCTTTCTACCGTAGAATGTTAAATTTGTTATTCAAAAAGTCTGAAAAATTACAGGCACTAGTATTTATTAAAAACACTCAATTAAAATTATTTTAGCTAATCTGTCTCAATAACTTTTAGAGATATAAGCAACCAAATTTTCGAAAATTTAAAAGTAATTTATAGAAAATGATTAACAGTAAATGAAATATTTTCCGAAATGCAAGTCCAGTTCATTAAGGAAACTGCTGAAAATAGTTATAGAAATACTCTGTGGCGCGGGATAGTATTAGAAAGATCTTTTAAAATGAAGTTAAGGTCCTTTTGACAACTACTGTACACCAAAGTTATGTATTTCTTAGAGACATCGCGAAACGAATTACACGTAATTATCACGCAGTAACACACGAACAAGTAACATTGTCTAATATATTTATCATTTTTTTTTTAATAATCCGTAAATATTGTAATGTGTCCTATATTTTATCCTGAAGTATGTGAAAATCAGAAATCATTAAAGAACCCTAACTTATAGCGTATGTAATACACACTTGATGAATTAAGTACTTATATAATTATATCTATCGTATTGTGTTATTGTATTAGTGTATTACCTTAAAGGCCTGGTTACGCAATACGAGTTGCTGACCTGACAGTGAAACTGCACCTTTGTACTCACATAATGACATAACAGTAGCTTAACTCGCCTCGTCCGGTCCCACAATTGCGAGCTGGTGGCGTGAAAGTAGATAGCTACTGCACCTCGCTTACTCGCATCTTTTTAGTCGCTAGGTTTTGAGCAATGTTATCGCAAAAAACACGACTGATCGCAGTCCATATCGTAATAAAAGCGGTTACAAAAATACTTTGCACTGAAATACTTCGAGCTGAAGGTGCTGTGCAAGAAAAGAAGAAAAACAGAAAATGTTGGGTTAGGAATTGTGAAGCTTTACGCAAATCTGAAGTGAAGCTTTACGCAAATCTTTATTCTTATAACTAGGATCTAAACAATTTCATAAGTTGGTTTGGTCCTCGTATAACTCCACAAACCTTATATTTTGTTCAGAAGTCCATCTATCCGTCATTTTTGTTTTTAACCGCTACTCAAAACACATACAGTATAATTAGTGAGCTGTTGATTGCGGCATGGTGGGAGAAGGCCAGGGGCGAGTAAAAACAAAAAAATGTTGTAACTCGTATGCGAGGTACTGTCTGACTCGCACATGACAGTAACTCGCATGAAACGGTTATACGGTGCCAGCAGCTACAATCCAGTAACTGACCAGGCCAGCTCGCATGCTAACTTGCACTATGTAACCAGTCCTTAACTCTTAACGTGCCGAATAAGCGATTGAAATAAAAGACAAGCGTATGAATGTTAAAAAAGGAGAGGCAATTATTTACATACAGATCTCCTTTAATACATATCAAGGGGTCAAACTAGATTGTCTATGTCTTTGTTCCACTTGTAATGAGTTTATGACGTAAATCTCCCCACTCTGTTTGTGTAGATACACACTGTTTGCAGTGTATTAGTTTGGTGTTTTTTAGTAGTGTGCGTATTTACGCACACTACTGCAACACACGTATTACCAGAGAGAGCTGTTCAACGTGTTCAACTAACAATGGGTAACAATGTACAATGGTATACAATGCACTGTGCGTTCGACGACGGACACCGACTGACTAATGCCTTAAGCTGTGACACGTCTCCAAATGACTCCAAGCCAATTACACTTTTTTGATATTAGTTGGCTTCTAGTGTTCTATGATACATATTTTTAGTTTTGAAATTTTCTTGTTATTAGTTCTCCATATACCTAACAAAAATAAACATTAAAATTTTTTTTAAAAGTATTTATTATAAAGTCAGTATTCAACTAGAATTTTAAAATTTTCTTAAAAAACAGAATAATAATTATTAACACCTTAATAGTAGTGGATGCTGTAAAGCGTCAAATGAAACTTGACTAACTGCCACACAACACTGTACCGCGTCAATAATTCCATATAAAATGTATTAATTAATTGTTAAAATAGTGTACTAACTGGGCGTTTCGTCATTATAAGTTATAACCGCCAACGTGCTAATCAGATTTTAGTTACCATGTATATCACAATTTGATTATATCATCACAAATCTTTTACATTTCAGTTTTTGTTATTGTATAGGTACATACCATAAAATTACCGATGTACCTACTTATAAATTTAAATAGTTAATAAATTGTTATCATATAATACTGACTTTAAAATAAGCAGACAATACATATTTTGTTATATTTTATTCGTACAATGTTATTATGGAACTGAAAATTGTATTTTGTGTATGTATGTATATATGTATTTTTAAATCTAAACAATTCAGATAGTGCTTTAATAAAAATGTCAAAATTATTAGATTTATTTATGGCTTTCGAAAGATAGTGTTGTCTTTTACATACATATTGCGTTTATTTGATAGCTTGCAAACTACATATGCATGTATGTGTATTGTGTTATAGGTATGTGCATGTAATAGCTCATGTAATAGCTACTAATATGTACATATTATTGTATTTACATTATTTTTATTATATCTATTGACGCAACAATTAAAATTCATTTTCTCGTCTGTTGATAATCAAAAGAAAAATGTTTTTGATTTTTAAAAACTTACAATCAAAAGGAATTTTCTTTTGCAAAATTGTAATTTTTCATCTTTTTGTGTTTTGAGTTTTTAGCAGTTTATAAATTTTGTTTTTAATGTAATTTGTTTGTTATTATTAAACCAATTGATGGAGCATGTCAAGTAAAACCGGATTATTGTGACCCCATGCTCCATGATATACCGTGTAAGCTTTTCTATATAAGTGTATAAGTGGTTAAACTGCTAACTGATACAGTTGGCCACCAGTTAATAACTGATACAGTGTATCAGTTGGCCACATAGTCAAATTTTTAGTGATTTTCATCACGCTAAATAAATATTGTGTAATGCTGTTTTTATATTGTCAAAGTTATGTTTTTTGTAACAGTCGTAATGCTTTGTGATATCAAAAACTATAAAAGTGCAAAAACTAAAGTAATATTTCATAAACATATTTTAATCAGAAATTGTGAAAAATTATGTTCGCATTTCTTTGGATGATGTGGTACATATTAATTCAATAGATAGTAATACGCGTAAATACCTAGGAATGTTTGCACAACCTGGTAAAAAAACAAGATCTTATTTTCATTTTTTTTTATTTAAAAAAAAAAAAAAAATGGTTGCTATACAGGGTGTAAATAACAGTAGTTTAGTCAGAGGCGTATTCAAAGAAATTTATATTAAACGACGAGCTGGCTGGGATGCAGTTTTTTCAAATAGCGAATTCCGAAAAAATTCTTATGTCCCTGGCAATTATACAGCGAGATAAATCATCTGTCACGCGGACGAGACTTATTTATTTTACACCCTGTATAGTTTGTATACAGGATGTTTCATGTATGAAATATGAAATGCATTTTTAATATGAAATATATTTATTTTTTATAAAAGTATAAGTTTTTAACTGATTATTAAATATTTTACACTAAAATGTATTGCAAACAATTATCATATATAATTTGTATTCTATACACATCGAAATCGCAAGTCTTAGTTATCAACCTGTATATTTTGAATTTGTATTTAAAAAGAGATAGAAATATTATTGGATTTCTATCTGATCAGGGTGTATTATAAAAAGAATCCTTGCTGTATATATAACTCGGCGACCGTTTCATATCTCGTTTTCAAATTTTAATTGATGGTTCTTGGGATAAAAAGGAATAAAATTACCGAAAGAAAAAAATATTTTTTTATGCAACCCTGAATGACCCCTTAAATCATTTTTTTAACATTTTTTATTATTCTTTGTTGCAAATTTCCATTTTTTTTTTCAATAATTGAAATTATTGAAATTTTTTCAATAATTTCAATTATTATCAGCTTTTATTTCCCTAATTTTAACGAAAATTTCCTGACATTTCTGTGATTTTTCCTGACTGTTTAAATTCTCTGACTCCTTATTTTCCAGTTTTCCGAGAAAGTGGCCACACTGTATACCTGTTTTTCCATACTTTTCGTGCAAAAGAACGCATTATATGTCGACACCGTATAAATTCTCGTCCTAATGAAGTAATGTAGAACAGAATGTCCGGATGTAACCATAGTTTGATGAATCGATTAGCGGTTATCTGCATTATTCTGAAAAAGAGATTAATGTCTATGATGTAGGATGCTTGCAAGTGCGTGTAATACTAGGTGAATGCAGTCGCTTGCCATAGGGCTTCGTTACATTATAGAAATGGAGCGGAGTCAGCGATGATAATAGATAGACGAATAGATTAACCTTACATTATTTTTCAGTTATTATATTTTAGTTAAACACTTCTCAGAGTAAATTTATTATTATTTCTTTTTTTTCTTACAAATCAGTTCAAATTCATTTGTTAGTAAGTAATACATCTTACCTACTGTAATCGAGCGGCTGTACTGGGGTATTATGAGGAACTTACATGAGAACGTTTTTAACTAAAAGTAAATATTTTGCACTTTCCCAATTATAAAGTGAGTTTGAAAGTCTCTGGTGGCTTCACATTTTAAAAGTGTAATAAAAAAAATTTACCTTTTTAGAGACCGTAATTAATTTTATGACTTATTTTAGTAAAAATTCATTTATCGTTTTAAATTTTTCAGTATTTTTAAATTGTGTTGAAAAAAAGTTTAAGTTCTATATGGATTTATATGTAACTTAACTAAAAATTAATATCTTAATAATATTATAAATGTAAAAGTTTGAATGTTTGGATGTTTATTGCTCAGTCACGCTGAAACGGCTGGACCGATTTGGATAAAATTTTATATACACACTCTTTATACACTGAATTAACATACAGATTAAATTTTATCCCGATTTCATGTTCCTGAAGGATACAAAAGCAATTATTCAAACACGCCTCAAAAAACCAAACTCAATTCGACGAAATTTGGTACACTGGCATTATTTTTCCTGAATTAACATCAGGATAATCTTATCCCGATTAAAGGTTCCTGTGGGATGACTGAACCGAATTCGATGAAATATAATATAAAGACATTCTTTACTATGGGCACATGCAGCAAGAATTTTAATAACACATAGGATAGTTTTATCCCGATGAAAGGTTCCCAGGGGATACAAAAGAAATTATTAAATCATATCCAAATAATTAAACCGAATTTGACTAAATTTAGTACACAGACATGATTAATCCTGAGTTAACGCATAGGCTAATCTTATCCTGATTAAAGGCTCCTGTGGGATGACTAAACTGAATTTGATGAAATTTTTAATATACAGTCACTATTTACTATGAACGCATAATTATGGTAACAATTTTAATAACATAGGATAGTTTTATTCCGATTGAAGGTTCCCGGGGGGGGGGGGGAAGAAGGGGGATATAAAACAAGGAGGGATGATCGAATTCAATGCGGGCGAAGCTGCGGGTCAGAGCTAGTTATGTTATAAAAATGTGTTGAAATGGTTATGAAAACTTATAGTGAATCCAATAGCAATAATAATACATAGGATAGTTTCATCCCAATTGAAGGTTCTCGGTGGAAACAAAATCAACTGCTAAATCACATCCAACTAAATTTAGTACACAGAGAGACACTATTTACCCTGAGTTAACACATGGTGTAATCTTATCCCGATTAAATGTTCCTGTGGAATTCAAGATCAGTTAATTAATGACAGCAAAAAATCATAGATCCTTGATACTCCTTGCATTAAAGTTGGGAATTTCAAAATGCAAACTAGGGACCTTCAGTGAGGACAAATGTATCCTGTGACCGCGGGATGCAATTCATATGTTTTTTTTATTTCCGAAATTTTCAAGTCCACACTGTAGGTAATTATTACAGATAATTGCAAAACTCTAAAAACTAAGTATAGTTTCAGGTGATATTTTTCTGAGAATTTGAATATAGCGGAAAAATCCAATTTTAATCCAGTTAAAGGACAGTAAATAATTACTACAAATAATTGAAAATTCTAAAAAACTCATTATCTAATTTCTTCAGACATACAGCTTCAGGTGCATTCTTTGGGAATTTCATTAACTATATAATTAAGACTATACTATATTATTCTTTTTCTACCACATGATGCAATTCATGATCAGCCGATAAAATAAAATTCATAATCTAGTTTACATTTTGAAATTCCCAACTTTAATGCAAGCAATATCAAGGATCTATGATTTTTTGCTGTTATTATAATTAAATAATATTGAATTCCACAGGAACATTTAATCGGGATAAGATTACACCATGTGTTAGATCAGGGTAAATAGTGTCTCTCTGTGTACTAAATTTCATCGACTTCGGTTTAGTTAGTTTGATGTGATTTAGCAGTTGATTTTGTTTCCACCGGGAACCTTCAATCGGGATAAAACTATCCTATTATTGCTATTGCATTCACTATAAATTTTCATAAAAATTTCAACACATTTTTATAATACTCTATAAGTCTGACCCGCGGCGTCGCCCGTATTGAATTCAATCCCTTCCCTCCGCTTTGTGTCTCCCCTTCTTCCCCCGGAAACCTTCAATCGGGATTAAACTATCTCGACTAAAACTATTTAAAAATTATTACTATATATGTTCATAGTAAATAATGTTTGTATATTAAATTTTATCAAATTTGGTTCAGTCATCCTAAAGGAACCTTTAATCAGGATAAGATTAGCCTATCCGTTAACTCAGGATTAATCATGTCTGTGTACCAAATTTAATCAAATTCAGTTTAATTATTTGGACAGAATTGAATAATTTCTTTTGTTTCCCCCGGGAACATTCAATCGGGATAAAACTATTCTACGTGTTATTAAAATTCTTGCTACATGTGCTCATAGTAAATAGTGTCTCTATATTATACTTCGTCGAATTCGGTTCAGTCACCCCACAGAAACCTTTAATCGGGAAACTCAGGATAAATAACGCCAGTGTACCAAATTTCATCGAATTGAGTTTTGTTTTTTGGGGTGTGTTTTAATAATTGTTTTTGTATCTCTCAGGAACTTGAAACCGGGATAACATTTAGCCCATGTGTTAATTTAGTGTATAAGGAGTGTGTATATAAAATTTTATCAAAATCAGTCCAACCGTTTCAGTGTGATTGAGAACAAACATCCAAACATCTAAACATCCAAACTTTCACATTTATAAAAGTATTATAAGCAGACTTGGGAAAACAGTGGTCCCTAACAGAATCGGCATATAAAATATTTTGGATTGGGGGGCTATAAATTTTATTACAAAGCTGAGGATTTTCCTCTGAATTTGAAGATTAGCCTAAGGAAGCTTTTGAGAACAAATCAGTAAAAATCAAAAATTACCCATTTTTCATAATTTAATATATAATTTTAATTTTAAAAATAATTTAAAAAAAATTAATGCTGAATAAATAAGTGGCCAACTGTAATATAAATTAATTAAGTCGAATTGAAAATATTTATAATATAAACATATCTCTATTTCATTTGTGATTATTCAAATAATAATATGTATATCTCACCTTCTTTATACCTGCTTTAATGTAAACAAAATTGATTGTATTAGTAGATTGTATCACTCTAGTAGGTCGCTCACAAGATTGAACATGGTTTTGTTTTTGCATTAGAAAAATATAAAGATATGTATGTACATATAACAAGCAAAATGACTGATAATATTGGCAATTAAAAAACACAAACAGACACAAAACGTCGTAAAACTGATTTTTAAAAAGATTGATAATATTTTTACGTTTTATGACAGCCCCCCAGCTCTATTCGTAGCCCCCCCAGTACAAAATATTTTATATGGCGATTCTGTTAGGGATCATTTTTTCCCATTTCTGAATTAATTTTTAGTTAAGTTACATATAAACCCATATAGAACTTAAACTTTTTTTAACACAATTTAAAAATACTGAAAAATTTAAAACGATAAAATATTTTTACCAAAATAAGTTATAAAATTAATTACGGTCTCTAAAAAGGTAAATTTTGTTTTTATTACACTTTTAAAATGTGAAGCCACCAGAGACTTTCAAACCATATCGTATATAAATATATATAATAATATAGTAATGTGGTTTAACGTCCATTTTTAATTAATCTATAACAGACGCCACCCACATCATTATTTGAATATTTTTGTTAATTTCACAACTTTCCCATTACACATTACATTTTAATTATTATGTGAGTGGAGGACAAGGAAAGTGGTGGAAGGGCTAGGTGCGGGTTGTGCGTCTGCAGCCGTCTTCTTAAAGGAACTATTTCGATATTTATATGAATTGTGAAAGGAAACTGCAAAAAACCTCTATGAGCGTAGTCGACCATGAGATTCGAACTCACGACTTACCAGTCCGCAAGTACCGTTACCTAAGCACGCTCGGCTACTCGGCTACTCAATTATAAAATTTATAAAATAGGGAAAGTTAGTTGGTGTTTCCTTGACTTGAAATAGACAATTTTGAAAGGCTGAGGTAACTTTATGAGAAAAGATTTCGGACTACAACTTGTAATTAAATTTCATGGATGAAATAGTGGAAAAAAATATAAGTAAAAATTTAAAATAAGTTTTATTTATTATTTTGAGAAGATGTTTAATAGTGGTACAGTAAAGACCCAGTGAATCCAAAACGTTAATGTTATGTAACATAACATTTAACTTTTGTTATGTAACAAATTGTTACCTTTATATTATGTATCAGTTGTATGACCGTGTTATTTCAATTTAATGTAATAACTAAAGCGAGGATTCTATAGTGTAGGTCATAAATTATCCTGTCAAAATTAAATTATCTCCACGAGCGTAAAAACAGGTATGGGGGACCAAAAATGATAGTAAATTGTAACTTCAAAATTTATAGTAATTTCATTATTTAAATTATTATTAGGTTTACGCAAGATAAACGGTTCACTTTCAGTGAAGTGTAGCAGGCTTTTTTGACATAATAATACAAACAGATGCTGTATCCTACAAATTTTTATACAATTTTACAACAATCGGAAATTGTTAATTAAGAAGTTCACAATTGGTATTTTTAAGTTTAAAAAAATTGGATACTATTTGCAGTCTGTTTTCAATCGAAAGATTTTAATAACGAAAAGTAAGTAAAATAGCAAATATAATATATTTGAAAGAATACTTCCTTTCCTTATGTCATCCATTTTGGAAATATCGTTATTTTCGATATCGATAATTTTCGATAACGAAAAGTAGGTTTTAATAGTCGCAGTATGTTCGGAACACCCACAACTTGCTTCGCTTAAGCCTTCAAAAATTTCGTTATTTTTGAGCTACGATGCACCGTTTAGGAGATATTTACGATTAAAGTTTTCGATTACGAAAGTTAACGAAAAGTAGTTTTGAAAAAATTGTTCTGTTACTGACCAGATCTATGGGACTAACCGCGCCTAAATTAACTAGTTATAACCAATTTATGGTAAATTACGCGGTATCGATAATTTTCGATACCGAAAAGTAGGTTTTGACAGTCGCAATCCGTTCGGAATACCCACAACTTGCTTTGCTTAAGCCTTCAAAAATTTCGTTATTTTTGAGCTACGACGCACCGATTAGGCGATATTTACGATTAATGTTTTCGATAGCGAAAGTTAACGAAAAGTAGTTTTTAAAATAATTGTTCTGTTACTGACCAGATCAGTGGGACTAAAAGAGCCTAAATTAACTAGCTATAACCAATTTATGACAAGTTACGCGGTATCGATAATTTTCGATAGCGAAAAGTAGGTTTTCACAGTCGCATTACGTTCGGAATACCCACAACTTGCTTCGCTTAAGCCTTCAAAAATTCGTTGCACTATGAATCCTCGCTTTAGTAATAACATAATTATGTTACCTTTATGTTATGTTTTATGCATCAGTTACTTAACCGTGTTCCTTCAGTTTAATGTAACATATTTGTATGTTTGTATCATTTACATAACAGTGTTACTTCAACTTAACAAAACATGTTCATAACAATGTTACTTTAATTTTATATAACATAATTATGTTACTTTTACGTTATGTTTCAGTTACATAATAATGTTACTTTAACATAACATTTGTTATCTTTATGTATCAGTATCAGTTATATAACATTGTTACTTTAACGTAACACATACGTGCGATCATGTGCACCAATGTAATTCACATTCTGTTTCCTGTAAGAACCGCATGACCCTATATGGGCACAGCAATTGGGCACATTAATTGTGTGGGTACCTGCTAGTCTTAGAGCTTGGTTTTAAAATTGTAGAACGTGTAATCGTGTGTAAAAGTGATTACATAACCACTAAATACAAATGTAGTCATTTACAAGCGCACTTACAAGCATCTTATATAATTACAGCTTAAGCAAAATTGAAAATAATATTGTTGAATTTTATATCAATTTCATTTTCCATACCTTTTTATTACTTCAATAAATTCATTTCTTTCAGTTTGACAATTTGTTTCGACGCCCATTACTGATGCTAAAAATGTAAAGACCCTGGGTTAATTTAAATTCAAAAATATCTTGGAAATATTATATGTATCTTACAACAAAGGATATCCAACGATTGCCTAACTAAATACTCCCAAATATCAATTGGTCCTTTATCAACATGTTTCTCTAACAAATTAATTAGGATATCGGTCTTTTTAATAAACGTTGGCATAAACGATTCCAAGATCCGTTTGGTAAATGTTGGTGCAATGAGCCGACGGTAAACCTTCCATTTGTTTGCTAGCCAAAAAAAACCTAGGTAAGTTCCTAAAGGCAATAAGTGTCTTGATCATTTAAGGGAAAATCTAAGAATATAGACAATTCTACGTCTCGGGTTTATTGGAGAAAATTAGATTTACTTTGCCAAGAGCCCAGAAATTACAGGAACAAAGAATCCCCATGGAATTTCTTTAGCTATGCCTTCAAACGAAGGAAATGGGGATTATAGGTTTTCGATTCGTTTTTTTTTCTTACAAGGGGAGTATCAAACATGGGAATCACGGATTTTAAAAAAAGATTAATATATGTTGTAGAGTAGGTTTCCTTGTGTATTATAGTAAAAATAATTTAGGCCAATGCGTCTTCGTTTAAAAATTAAACGTACGAAAAAAGTTTCGAATAACATTATCATGCTTGATATAGTGCGACAACCATTAAAAAAAAGTTAGGGTAATAAAACTTTTAACGTTTAACACGTTAACGGTTATAAGAGATTATGACGAAACACCCAACCAATACACTAATTTGATAAATAATGTACCAATTACTGTTATACGCAATAAGGGACATATGTATAGTGCCTAGACGCGGAACGAGTTTGTTTATGTACCGTAAACTGGGCTAAATCAGAAAAAGACGAATAGGGACAAAGCGAAAAATGTTATTCATGAGCTTAGTTTAAAAACACTAGATGTAAAGCTGAACATGTATCTTTGCTGGCGTTCGCCGGAAAATTTGGTTCTGATTCAAAAAATTAACATATCAGATAGTAAAAATATAATTTCCAAATTAATGAGTGTTGTTTTTATTTCATAATTTTTGAATGTGACTGTACTTCAGAAATTAAGAATTTATACCGTGAAAGACCAGAGAAATCATGAAAAAATATTTAAGGTGCCTCGATTTTTTGAATCAGAGCCCTCTGGTTTGTAACAGTACAAGCACAGTAAGCGTAGGGTAACAAAATTTTCTGGCAAATGCCAGCTTTGTTAAATCATAGTAGAATAATTATAATTATTTCCTATTTACCCGTATCCTGTGTCTATCCACCCCTAATCACACCAGATTCGTTCCTTTATACCCAATCTCTATTCGTTCCTTTATTCCCAATCTCTATTTACCCATCTCCTGTCTCTATTCACCCTCCCCCAATAATAATAATTATTATTATGACGATTATGCTGAGATTTTAATTGATGTTTTCAGATATTATGTTATTTCTTGTTTCTAAAAACTTTCTCTAAATTTTATCTATTTTAGTGTTCTTATGAATAAATTGCTGTTTAATCAAAATCTTAGTTGAAACATATACGAGTATGAGATAAGAAAACTGCAAACATTTAGTTATTTTTATTTTTGGATAAGTTGGAAGTCGGAAGTTAACAGGACGGAGTGAATAGAGACAAGGGATGAGTTAATAGAGATGCTATATTATGTATAAAGGAATGAATGTGGTGTGATTAGGGGTGGATAGAGACATCATATGGCTTAATAGGGACGCTATATCAAGTATAAAGGAACGAATATACGGTGATTGGAGGCGCATGAGAGACGTATTGGAACACCGAACAGAGCACTTTCAAGGTTATCAAGACATTCACGATTTTTATAAATACATTTAACAAGACATTTTTATACTTTATCTCTTCGATCCTAATTTACCATAGAATAGAAATTACATGACTTTCGTGAATTTTTCAAAACGAGAGATATTTTCAAAAATTTTGATTACTGTTATAGTTAAAGTGACCATCCTTACGTAAATTTTTAATATAGTAAAGAATACGTATTCGTAAAAGAAATACAAAAAAAAATAGGATATGAAGTCTAAATTCGTACCTATTCATACTTAAGGTTTACGGTACCTTATAGCAATAAATACTGAATCATATTTACAAACACTGAACGTCAGAGACACGTTTTGTGGCAGAGAGGACAACAGTATATTATTCAACGAGCTAATAATGATAGCTATTACTCACGAAGATGAAACTGCGATACGAGCTGAGCTTGCGAGGCGAGTGTCGTAATGCACCTGAGTGAGTAATAGCCATTGCAAGCGAGTAGAATACGATATTTTTTCTACGACTTTTTTCTTTTTTGATTTAAATAAAATTGAATAAACATAAATTTTAAATCAAACTTTTAATCTATTTCTAATTTCATTAAATGTTTGTATATTACTTTGTTTACTTGCACGTTACTATGCAACATATATTAAATTAAAACTTGATACATACATTAATCACAAAACAATCGCAAACCCATTGAATAATGGGTTTGCGAATGTGATTTCATTGGTCAAAAAGGTACTGAGTAATGATCATTCCTCCACACCTTTGAATAATGCCTAACTTTCTCAACAATTGACAGATATATGATGTGTTCTTCAACAGAAGTAGAAAAATATTGTTTAATGCTTTTCCTATGAGCATTAATATGTAACGTAACCTAACCGCACAGACACAGATAGACTCTATGTATGAATATATGTTCATAAAAGAAAACATTAAACATATATTTGTCGTGTCTATCATGATACGTGCCTATTTGTGTTTAGTCGTTTCGTGTTAAACATACAAATCTTTTGAAAAGTTTTATTATGCCGACTTTTTTTTAAAGGTGGTTAAATTATATGTGGATAGTTCTACAAACGAGAGAATTTTGGACGGCCCAATTTATTTTGTATATTAATATTTTGAAAAATACATTTTTTCTAGATGGAATCTCTAAACCATTACTGCCGCCTAGCATGCCCCTTAAAATAACTCGGTTTCGAAAGATATTTTTTTTATAAAAAATAAGACTTAAAATTTGAAATTCTCAGTCTCCTGAAATGTCACTTCTCATAAGTAAAAAGTTGCAGACATACTTTTTTCTGAATGTATAAAAAAAATTTACACTGAAGTAGTAATCTTTAATATTGGTACTTTTTTACTGTATAAATAATTTTTGAATTTTTTTTATATTTTCTTTAAGAAATATTCCATTGAATTTTGTCCTCCGAATTTTTTATCATTCTCCTGTCAAACCAAAACACTTAAAAAATATAAAAAATTTATATTCCGATCAAATCATCGTTTGTTATAGTAATTAATTGGAATATAATAAATAAAATAATGTACATGTTTTACTTAATTTGAGGTTGTATCAATTAATTCAGTTAACGTTGTAAGCGAGATCGTACTTTGTCCAGTCAATGTCTCAGTATCTTGGTTAGCATTTTCGTGTCAAATACTGGACATAAGTAATTTTACAGTTGTATGAGTTGTAAATATGTATTTTTTTTTTTTTAAAAAAAAAGAAAAAAAACGTTATTTAGCTGATTTTTAAGGAATATTTAAAGAATTCTCAGCCTCATGGCCTCTGTCTCTTAGCAGCTCTACAAACGGGATTAAACTTAAATAATGTAAATAAATTAGGTAAATATCATTAGAATACTGTCGTAAATCACTTCGCATATTTTTTACAAGTTTTATTGTTTATAACAAATTAAATTTGTTATAAACAAATAAAAATATTTTCTCCTTAATTAATAATTAATACAGTGAATAGATTGTTTTAATATCAGTAGATTATGGTTGCAAATAATTACACTGTTCTTTTGTCCCTGCGAAATTTTTTGCATATTTATAAATGCAATAAACTGGATATATCTATTTTAATGGCCATAAAATTTATAATTTTTCATTTTTTAATTGGCCACTTTCAAATAGTGTGAAAAATGTCATCAACTTAAAATAAAACCACTTGCCAAAGCTTATGCATGAAAAAAATGTCGTGCCGGAATTAAGTCCATTTTCTTCCTTCGTGTGTAGAACTACCCATATATTAGCGTATTGGATTATCGGAATATTTTTTGGTGAACTTAACTGATACCCAGACAACCTTTACGATAAAATTACTGTTACATATAATAACATGTATAGATAACACCATAATTATCTCCTTTTAAAACAGAATTATAGCATCATACAATGTAATTGAGCATTGTACAATATTAAAAAAGTTAAAAAAAAAATTGAAAAGAGATGGAAAAGAGAAAAGTTGGAAAGGCATAGATTCGAACATAGAACCTTTTCGTCTATAGATTAAAAAAAGTTACACACATGAGAGCACACGCTACTCATACCATCACGGGCGCCTGTTAATACCAACTAACTGATATATATCAGTACCAACTGATATATAGCTAGTACCAACTAACTGATATATGGGTGGTTCTATTTTTCAGGTCTCAACAATAAAAAAAAATAGAGAAAGCCATTTAGTAGATTTCACGCGACTAGAATGTAGGAAAATTATTATAGATTCGGTATCTGCAGGCCAGCAGCGCGGTTTCATATTAAAACCAATATTTGTAAATAATAAACAAATATTTTACTTTGCAAAATACCACTTTTATTTTTGAAACTGTGACAATATTGTTTCGAACCGTTAGTTCATTTACAAACAGAATAAAAATTATATTCGATACATGTCCTTATATACTAATTTTATGTACCTATACTGATGAAGGGGAGTGGTATATGATGTGGAAGTAGAAGGGGCGGGGGTAGTGGGAGAATCCGAAAAACAAGAAAAACAAGATTACATTACATGTGAGAAATGCGAGCAAACACGTGACAAAAGATTGAAATTGACAACAAACAATACTACAGTAAAATACAATTTTAAAAGTTTAATTAAATTATAATATTAAAAATAAAGTTGAACTGTAGATATCGGTGTAGTCATTTAAAAGGTGATCGGAGTTAGGTTTATTTATTTCTATTGCTTCTAGGATTGTTAACTTCTGTCCTTTGTTTGCCTCATGTAGCACGGTAATTTTCCGTTCTGGTGTGTGTCCGGTGTCAATTAAATGCCTCGCAAAAGCAGGGTTGGATTTCTTATTCCTATAGGATCTGAAATGCTCTGCTCTCCGGGTTTCAAAGTTTCTGCCAGTCTGACCGATGTAAAAACTATTACACTCTTGGCAGTTTAATTTGTAGATACCCGATTTTTTAAGTTTATCGATTTTTGTTTTATTGTCATATATTAAGTTTCCTAGATTAAAGCCTGACTTAATGTTTGATTTTTCTAGAATTTTTTAAATTTTATCCGATATATTACCAAAATATGTTATAGTTTTAAAGTTAGTTTTTAGTTCTGGTTTAACGGAGGGGTAAATTTCTTTTAAAATTTGTTTAAATTCTTTCTTAGCTATTAATTTAATGATTAAGTTTGCATTATATCCGTTATTATTCGCTATTATTTCTATATTATTTATTTCTTTTTCAAAATTTTTTTTCGACAAAGGTATATTAAACGCTCGGTGGATCATGGAATTATAGGCTGCGATTGTATGTTGATACGGACTTATTGAATCATTTGGAATTGTAATGCCAGAGTAAGATGGTTTTCTATATATGTTGAAATCAAGCTTATTGTTAATTTTGGTTATAGTTAAATCTAAAAAGTTTATGCTATTATCTTTTTCTACCTCTAAGTCAAATTGAATTTTTGGGTTTAACGAATTTATTGACTCTACAAATTTTTCTAGTTGGCGGGTCGATCCATCGAAGCCTATAATTATATCGTCCACGTATCTATACCAAAATTTTACATGTTGTTTGGTTAGTGTGTTGTTCATTATTACTTCCTTTAAGTTCGACATATAAATTTCGGCCAACAGAGGGCTCAGAGGTGATCCCATTGAAAGGCCACTTGTCTGTCGGAAGAATTTATTGCCGAACTCAAAGTAGTTTTGTTTTAAAATTGTATTAAAGGTGTTTATTAACTCGTGTTGTTTTACTGTATTTTTTATCTTATTGTTTATTATTTCACTAATTAAAACCGAAACCCAGTTCACCTCCGAACACAGCATTAAAAACTCCTTCCAACTTGTAAATCAGTTAAATAATACTCCTTTTCTTGGTCGGTACAAATTGGCGTCCCTGGACGTGCGTAGTATGTTCACCAACATTTCTACCAAGGAATGTCTAAACTTAATTAGTGAAATCATAAACAATAAGATAAAAAATCCAGTAAAACAATCCGAGTTAATAAACACCTTTGATACAATTTTAAAACAAAACTACTTTGAGTTCGGCAATAAATTCTTCCGACAGACAAGTGGCCTTTCAATGGGATCACCTCTGAGCCCTCTGTTGGCCGAAATTTATATGTCGAACTTAGAGGAAGTAATAATGAACAACACACTAACCAAACAACATGTAAAAATTCAATTTGACTTAGAGGTAGAAAAAGATAATAGCATAAACTTTTTAGATTTAACTATAACCAAAATTAACAATAAGCTTGATTTCAACATATATAGAAAACCATCTTACTCTGGCATTACAATTCCAAATGATTCAATAAGTCCGTATCAACATAAAATCGCAGTCTATAATTCCATGATCCACCGAGCGCTTAATATAACCTTTGTCGAAAAAGAAATTTTGAAAAAGAAATAAATAATATAAAAATAATAGCGAATAATAACGGATATAATTCAAACTTAATCGATAAATTAATAGCTAAGAAAGAATTTAAACAAATTTTAAAAGAAATTTACCCCTCCATTAAACCAGAACTAAAAACTACCTTTAAAACTATAACATATTTTGGTAATATATCGGATAATATTAAAAAAAATTCTAGAAAAATCAAACATAAATATAGCATTTAAATCTGGCTTTAAAATCAAACATAAATATAGCATTTAAATCTGGCTTTAATCTAGGAAAGTTAATATAAAACAATAAAACAAAAATTGATAAACTTAAAAAATAGGTAATCTACAAATTAAACTGCCAAGACTGTAATAGTGTTTACATCGGTCAGACTGGCAGAAACTTTGAAACGCGGAGAGTAGAGCATTTCAGATCCTATAGGAATAAGAAATCCGACTCTGCTTTTGCGAGGCATTTAATTGACACCGGACACACACCAGAACGGGAAATTACCGTGCTACACGAGGCAAACAAAGGACAGAAGTTAACAATCCTAGAAGCAATAGAAATAAATAAACCTAACTCCGATCACCTTTTAAATGACTACACCGATATCTACAGTTCAACTTTATTTTCAATATTATAATTTAATTAAACTTTTAAAATTGTATTTTACTGTAATATTGTTTGTTGTCAATTTCAATCTTTTGTCACGTGTTTGCTCGCATTTCTCACATGTAATGTAATCTTGTTTTTCTTGTTTTTCGGATTCTCCCACTACCCCCGCCCCTTTTACTTCCACACCATATACCAGTCCCCTTCATAAGTATAGGCAGATAAAATTAGTATATAAGGGCATGTATCGAATATAATTTTTATTCTGTTTGAAAATGAACTAACGGTTCGAAACAATATTGTCACAGTTTCAAAAATAAAAGTGGTATTTTGCAAAGTAAAATATTTGTTTATTATTTACAAATATGGAATACCATAAAGTAACGCTCAATTCTATTAATGAAACCAATATTCTTTTGCGGATTACTGAATCCAGACAGAAAAAAATGTTTAAATTAAATCTAAATAATAAAATTTAAATTATTATTTAAATAATATTTATATTTTGTTCTCTTAATATCAATTTAAAAAAATTTTAAAAAAAGTTGGTTTTTTTTGTCTTATTTGCGAAAAATAAGAGTGTGTTTTGTTGTTTGTGTTTTATGATATAAAAAAATTGGTTAGGAAAGTTGACCAAATTAACCAACTTAATTAACTAGAAAAATTTAGTTGATATACAAACAAACACTGATATAATAAATATATTCTTATTTTATTATCGTATCCTTTCCCACTTTCATGTTTCCCATCGTCACATTCTACCGTGACGAAGGATACAATTTTCCAACAAAATCGTTATTAATCGTGAACAGCGATCATATAGATCGAAAAATTGAGTTTATCGTAAAGCTTACATTATTACAAATAATATTTACGTAAAAACGATTTGAAATTCGTTAAATACATACCAGAAAAAGTCGTGACGAAGGATACACTCAATAAACACACACAGCCGGTCTTCTTGCTTGATGTAAAAAAAAATGACAAGCTCTTAGTGTCAATCACTTGATTTGACTTTCGCTTTATGTTCTATGGACTTTGCGTTTCGTTTCATCAAAAAACATGACTCTTTCACTTATTTTTTTAAACTTATAGCAATATTTGGCAGTTGTGACGAGGGATACTCAAATTTTCGCGACAATTTTTCGTCACGCCAAAAAACAAAAAAAGATTCTGCAGATAAGTAAAATTTAGCTTTCTAATTACCATGCGTAACAATTTAACTCTCTTTTTTATTTATAAAATTGTGTGGTTTCAGTAAACTTATTTTTAAAAAACGTTACAGTTCCAAGCAATACGTAATAGGGACATGCGTTTTAGAACTGCAGTAAAAGTTTGACACCATTTTTAAAAAAAAATTAAATCAAAAATTAAAGTAAACGTAGGTAGGTCATCTAAATAGGAGTTACTAACTTTATTTAAATAAAATAAATGACAGTATCTTCATTCTGTATATAGTTTTAGCCTTCCTTATTATGGAGATAACTTTAATTTTTTGAAGGACCTAAAAAGTAGAATGACCCATATATCAAACATGATATGTTATTTGAAACTTTTCTTGCGCTTAATTTCTAAACGAAGGCGCATTGGCCTAAATTATTTTTACTACAGTACTCGGGGAAACCTACTCTACAACATATATTAATTTCTCCCAAACCGGTGATTCTCATTTTTGATACTCCCCTTGCTAGTATTACCAAAATTAACCATGTAGGGTTGCACTAAGTAAAAAATTTCTGTCAAGTCAGTTGTATTTTTAAAAGGAATTTTATTATTTTGATCACCAAAACTGAAAAGCTAATAAAAGCTTCTTAAGAAAAAATAAAACCAACTAACAAAATAATAAAAACACTGAAAATTATGAAAAATAATTACAGTGTAAATCAAGACATAAGTATAAACCGAGTTTTTGAAGTTGGTGCCAAAGCAACATTAGTGGTTCAGATTTTATGGTAACATTAAATGTAGTTCAGTTGGCTTGGCGCTAACTTTATAAACTATTGATTTATGGCGTAATTATTTTTCCTACTTTCTTTAGCTTTATTTTTTATTTTATTTTCTTTTTAAGTCGACTAAAAATATTTTGGGCACTTGGTAGGTACTTCCCTTAAGAATTTTTAAAATACAATATGTCCTTATTGATTTTAGTCTTGCAAAAAATACAAGACCAAGCCTGATTTTTATAATCATGAGTTCTCGGCATAGATTTATGTTCCGGATGTCGAACTAGATAATTCCGGAAATGACTTTTGTGTAGTTAGTAAACCTAGTTATAGGGAAGGGGGACTATTTATTCCACTCTATCCGGTTCTGTTCAAACAATCAAAATATTTCTAAAAATATAACCAGCTACACTTACGATGAGCTGCAAGTAAGCCGTCACCAGTGATAGCGTGAATCGCACGTGTAATTGCAGTTCCACGATCTAGAAGCCCATATGTGGTGAATACTAATTGTACATCTTCGGGATTGTCGGTTACAACCAGCGAGTTTGCTCCTAACCAAATTCGATAAGGCGTGCCATATTGTTCCTTCCATTGATTAAGTGCTTTTATTGGAACTAAAAAAAGAAAAAAATTATTGCTAATAAAAATCTTTGTGATGAAATTTTCTGATAGAAATTCTACTACACCTTTTTCATCACCAATAAAACTTAAACTGTTACCAAAAATTAGTACTGTTGGTGGCCCCGGTAACAAATCGACAACTTTGCTTTGTTTTCGATAATCTAAATAAATTTTTATAATATTGTAAATAATAATTGAAGTTATTATACTAATCAATGCTGTTGTAACAGTGGCAAATCCATCCATATTTTTCGACGATAAAAATCTCAAAGTTTATATAAAATATTGAAACTGTGACGATGGGCTGATAAAGAAGCAATATATATGTTGCAAACTGAATCAATCATAAAATTTATAGGTGACAGTTATTGCAAGCTGATGATGTATAAACATACAATTTTCTAAGTTGATGATAGGAAATTATATGTTACATGGGTATTTATATTTTAAAGGAATGTATTTAAGGGGACATCCTATTTTATTGCATAGAAAAAATTATTTTTTTTTGGAATGAAAACGTCTATAGCGGGGGTAACCCTGAATGAGAGTGTAACGAAATCTGTAATGCGACAGTGTAATGAAATCTATAATACGAGAGTGAAAACTGTAATGTTCTAGCTGTACTGAAATTTGTAATGGTTCATGGTTGTAAGGTAGAACAAATGCTAATGGTTAGCAAATCATTGCTAACAATAAGTGATATTAATATTTTTGTATTATTCCAAATAATTTATCCATAATTTTCTTGTTACATATTTTGTACTGTTTAAGACTGTAGGTTCAAATTAGTATATATATTAAGGTGAACCAGTATGTTACAATCGAGGAATCTTATATTTAATGAATTTTTTCTTTAATAATAATAAAAACAAATACGTGTATACATTAATATTTCTATCCACTAGAAATTAGGTAAAACTAACTTCACTTTACTTTCATTATATTATTAATTTATTACTTATCAATTAATTTATGTCCTTGTTAGACTACTAAAATTCGCCAAATCTATGGAAACCAAAATATATCAAAATAATTTTTAAAATTAAAACAACTTAAATGATATTTAATATCATGGAATGAGGAAAGGTACTAATAATATGGTGTAGGTAGGAGCATTTCCCAAAATACAAGACAACATTAATTTATGTGCGTATTATAAATGACGTCATTTGTATATAAAGAGTAGCGGTGTTTAAAACATTGTCATTGCTTTTAAAACAGTATATTTTGTATCTTTTGCTCATCATTGTGATTTCTACTTACAAGGAAAGAGCAAGAAGTCGAAAATTAAAAAAATCTGAAACTTGGTCAGTATATAGAGGGTGGCTACCTAATAACATAAAAAATATCAGTTGCTGCTAAGAAATGTTTTCAAGGGGTGAAACATCCCCTCAAAGTTGGAACTCAAAAGTTTAAAAATCGATGAAAATTTGTTTATAGGTAGCTTAAAAAGTTCTAGTAACAAATATAACATTATTTTTTGCATTTACACATTTTTAAAGGTTGAAACCACTCCTCAACTGTGTACTTAAAAATTTAAAAATTGATGATATTTTGCTTATATATACTATACAGAGCTCTAATAATAAATATAACATTATTTTGTTAATCTACAAATTTTTAGGGGTTGAAACCACCTCTTCATATGTGTATTTAAAAATTTATAAATTGATGATATTTTGTTTATATATAGTATATAGAGCTCCAGTAATAAATATAACATTATTTTTTGCATCTACAAATCTTTAGGGGTTGAAACCACCCCTTCATATGTGTACTTAAAATTTTATAAATTGATGATACTTTGTTTATATATACTATATAGAGCTCTAGTAATAAATATAACATTATTTTTTGCATTTATAAATTTTTAGGGATTGAAACTACCCCTTCATATGTGTACTTAAAAATTTATAAATTTATGATATTTTGTTTACATATATTATACAGAACTCTAGTAATAAATATAACGTTATTTTTCGTATCCACAAATTTTCAAATCACCCCTTCAAATCCATACCTAAAAATTTGAAAACTGGCGATATTGTGTTTACATATATATTACATAGAGATCTAACGATAAATATATTATAAATATATTCTTTCACACAGTTATAGGGGGTGAAACACCCCCTCAAAGTTGTAAACTAAAAATTTTAAAACTGACAAAATTTTGTTTACATATACCTACAACAAACACAACAATCTTACAATAAATATAATAATTTTTAATTTTTCAAGTCGACAGCTAAAGGGGTGGTTTTCAAAGCATGGTTTTGAACCCCTAAAGATTTGTAGATGCAAGAAATAATGTTATGTTTATTACTAGAGCTCTATATAGTATATATAAACAAAATATCATCAATTTATAAATTTTTAAGTACACATATGAAGGGGTGGTTTCAACCCCTAAAAATTTGTAGATGCATAAAATAATGATATATTTATTATTAAAGCTCTGTATAGCATATATAAACAAAAAATATCATCATTTTTTAAATTTTTAAGTACACAGTTGAAGGGTGGTTTACAAAAATGTGTAAATGCAAAAAGTAATGTTATATTTGTCACTAGAACTTTTTAAGGTACGTATAAACAAATTTTCATCGATTTTTAAATTTTTGAGTTCCAACTTTGAAGGGATGTTTCACCCCTTCAAAACGTTTTTTAGCAGCAACTGATATTTTTTATGTTATTAGGTAGCCACTCTCTACATACTGACAAGATTTCAGATATTTTGAATTTTCGACTTTTTGCCCTTTTCTTGAAACATAAATGATTAATTGATTATTTTCCATGTTTGTTTTATTTAACTCAATAATAAATTTTTTAAAAATACTGTTCGACTGTTTTATCATTTAATTTTTTGGTTACTTAATTTTTCATTAAATCACTGTATTTTTTATGAGCAATTAAAGAACATTATAAAATACCATAAATGGAAAACAAAAATTGCTCAAATTCGTCGACTATTTTCAATATAATTTAGAATTTTTGTTCGTGTGTGTGATATTACACGGCAAAACACGCCATTCGGAAATACAAGGATGAAAATCAGTTTATTAAATTGTATTGAAATTTTGAATAGGGAATTCCAGGAATTTCTAACTGGAACTTTTTGGAGCTTTTTTGTCGTGGGTTTTTAAAACGCTTATATGGTCTGGAGTACTAAAAGTTTCGAAAGATTGTTTTTTTTTTTAACATTGTAAAGTGAGTTCCTCCTTAAACAACTAAACTTCTACTTTGTTGTCGATTATTTATTTATTTTTTTATCTTTATTTGGCCACCAATCTTTAGATTGTTCACAGCCATTACAATTTGTTGTAGTCGATTATATAATCGAATATAATTTCAACATTGGCGTCTGTATTAGAGCCAACTAAATTTTGATAGATACTTAAGTTTTTCCGCTAAAGAATCCGCGAAATTGCTGAATTTTTTTTAAAGTCTGAATATTTTTTTCAAAAAGTTTAAAAGTTTTAACAGTTTTTTATAAGCACTTCTTGCTGGAATCATGAAATAAAGAAGATAGACACACCTGTTTTAAAAAAGAGTAAAAATTATTACCTAGTAATTTACATATTTTCTTATAATAGTTATTGTGATAAAAAAAAAAACGATGCAAAATATTAAAAATTTTAATATAAGTACATTTATCGAATATAGGGCAGATATACAGTGGGAATTTTTTCTTACCATCGGTGTATTTTTAATCGTGTTACAGTCGAATTGGGTTATGAGTTCGCTCGTTATGAGTCCGCCGATTTATATTTCTACTGTAAACATTCCCCCTCTATGACCCAAAAAAATTCATTTTAGTCTCTCGTTATGCGACCGGAATTAGTAGGGAAAGTACGTACAAAATGACATGATGTTTTGTTTTAGCCTCATAACTTTTTATTTATGAGTAGTAAGAACAATTAAATCACATAATAATCAACATTATTTATTTTTCTGTAAAACAAAAGAAATTAACAAAAATAAAATAAAGTAAAAAAATGTTTTTTAAGAAAAAGCTTTTATTTATAAATGGGCTAAAAAAAAATAAAATAACTTTTGAGTGAAGTTTGAAGCAATATGCAACATAATTTGTAAAAGCATGAGGCGTTATCATTAATTATTTCTGTTTTGGATATAAGTGTAGCTATTTTACTTTTCAGTAGTTACCAAATTTAATTAAACGCCTCAAGCTTTTAGAAATTATGTTGCATATTGCTTCAAACTTCACTCAAAAGTTATTTTATTTTTTTAGCTCATTTTTAAAAAAAAGCTTTTTCTTAAAAAACATTTTTTTTACTTTATTTTATTTTCTACTTTTTAGTCTGATTACAATTAATTTAAAAAAAAAGAAGTAATTTTTTTTATCTATATTTTAATCGGTTAATTTACCCTAATAAGACATAACTATGGAAACAAAAAATTGCAATGTAAAATCAATGGATAATATTTGACAATTCGAAATGTCAAAAAGTTGCATAGGACTAAAAATCAACAATTTTGGTTTGGGGCGAATTAGGGAAAAACTAATTATACAATATTGCATTGTCATCAAGGTTAGACACGTTTGCAAAATTTGAAACCTCTAGCTCAATTAGAATCTGTCTAAATTTTGATTCCAAGATTTGATCTAAACCAACATACTAACATAGCAAGTTAAATAAAAGCTTTTAAATATCATTAATTAAAAGTTATTCAGTCCTTAATAGAGATCAATGAAAATTCATTTTGTCCATATAGTATGGACAAAATGGCATGGCAGTAATGGACATAATGACATAATTTTCTTTTTGTTAATTTATTTTCAAATAGCACAAATAAAGTGCTTGGTTCGTTTTGGTACATCAGCGCACTCGAACAATTCATGCACTTCAATCAATCTTCGCCAGGCTTGGAACGTGAATAAAGGTCGTTGCAATAAATACACGCACAGTCATCTTCATCTTCCTGAGCGTTGTCGATAAATAGACTCGATTCATCGTCGTCGCTATCCGTATTAAAAAGTATCTTTGTAACAGCCTTCCTTCTTCTTTCTGGTGGTTTCTTTGGAGCTATTTTTTCTTTGATCTCGTCCATATTTGGGGTAAAAGTGAGTATAAGGTGTAACTTTCTATTCTTTGGCTTCCTCTTACCCTGGCCACTAACAAATTTTCCCTTTGGTGCTGGAGATAGAACATCTAATGGAAACGACAACGACTCTGAGAATGGACCGGGAATTGCTTCAACAGACGATGGCTGGGTGACGTCAGCAGGAACATCTGGTATGATTAGATTATTTGTTGCAGAGTCGACTACAGTACTGGACAAACGTTCGTTTTCAATTGGAAACGTTTGAGGATTGTTTGGAGCTAGTTCTATAGCTGTAGTGTCTGCTGGAGCAAACATATAATCTGGGAAGATATCTGGGTTCACAGGCCATAGACCGGTGTTTTTGAAGCCATGACATGCATTTTGAACTGTAGCCGCCTTCCCTTATGCTTTATTAAATAAACCACAGATTTGCAGATGTGTCACTACCCTACCTGGGTGTGATCTTAACCATGTTGTTATTTCCTGGTGAAAATATGTTTTCAGCGGACCATAAAAACAAACATCTAATGGTTACATTCGGTGCGTGCAGTGCGGCGGTAGGCAAACAATTTCGATGCCATTCTCTTTTGCGTAGTTTAAGGCATCTATTCCCTTGTGACTAGAATGCCCATCAACAATAAGAATAACTTTATCTTCAGTGCTGGATTTTACGTAGCTATGGAAATGCTTAAGCCATTTTAAAAAAACATCAGACGTCATCCAACCAGACTCTTGAGCTATCCCCGGCGTGCCAGGGGGAGTTTCATCGAGTAGCTCATTTTTCATATTTTTTCGTGGGAAAATCAATGTTGGGGAATAAATGACTCACACGCATTCATACAACATACAACAGTGACATTCGATCCCCGTTCAGCAATTGTGATGCACCCCACTTATTTTCTCCCAGTAGTGGCAATTATTTTCTGCAGTTTCTGCACTGTTGAGAGTCCAGATTCGTCAACATTTTAAATTTTATCAGGTCTTATATTTAGCTTAGATACTAAATCTTGGTAAACCTTAAAAAAATTGGACACTTGTGGTCTATTAAAAGCCTGTGCTCTAGCTGCTGATGTGGGCTCTCGTTTTCGCAAAGATATGTCTTTATTTCGCCTTAAAAATCCTTCTAGCCATTCTTACCCTGCTCTGCCTTTGTTAACGTTGAAAGTGTGCGAAATTCCATTTTTTTCTGCTAACTGAAAAGCCAGTTCTTGAACTGATACTCGTGTCAAGCCAAATAATCGCGTTTCCAAAAATTTCAAATGGTCAACAAGCTGCCTTTCAATTTCAGAAAGAAATGTTGGTTGGTATCTTCCAAGACCTTTGAGGTTAGGTTTTAATATTTTATTTGTTTGTAAGGCATGTCTTCGAAGAGTGGTTTGTGGGACACCAAAAGTCTTGGCGGCCAAGAGCCAGCCCATTTTCTTATTCTTGATAGCTTCTATAGCTTTTTTCATTGAATCTTCATTCCAAGATTGACGATTGGTTTTTCTGACGTAATTACGAGGCATGTTGCTGAAAGCAAAATCAGGATTTCAGTAGATAGGTAAAGTCAGGTAGATTTTAGCTCTTAAATTTTAGTTAAATGGATACGGACAAAATGACATAGTATGCCATTTTGTCCAAAGGACATGTATGTCGTTTTGTCCGTACTGAGTTTTAAAAGTAACACATTTAGGAATAATACAAACAATAAATTGTTTTAAATTAATAATAAATACTCACCATAAACAAAATCTTCCACGTGAAAAAAAATTTAAACCAACAAGAAACTTCTTTGAACTGCAACTGACGAAATGAATGATGCAATGGCGCTAATGTTTTGACAGGTTGCTTATAGATATAAAAACTATCGAATGGAACTACGTAGGACTCTTTTTGACCCGCTAAATTCGAATAAAGGCTGATGTGTCATTTTGTCCGTATATGTCGTTTTGTACGTATTTCCCCTACAATCTACCAAATAACGTTCGTAACATCACTTGCGCCACGAACGAACAGAACTTGTTTTGTCCAACTACATTTATATTATATAAACAAACTTATAAAAAAATTCTTTTTTCTTCATGGAAAAAATTATAAACCATTATTTAAAGGAGCG